>CBVK0100154700.1:0-27165 GCA_900067695.1 Picea abies
GAAGGAATGAGTAATGCCACTTTGTTAACCCCCTTACCCTTGTTTAATTGGTTGTGGGCTTTGTAAATCCCCCTTACCCTTGTTGTGGGTTTTGTTTAATTGGTTGTGGGCTTTGTAAACCCCCCTTACCCTTATTGTGGGCTTTGTTTAATTGGTTTTGGGTTTTTATTGGTTTATTGGGGGTTATGATTCTAAAGTTAATCATTGATAATTGTCACATGGTTAAATTTATAATTTAAACATGTGACTTATTATTACAACTTAACCTAGCCCTAAAGTTGCCCTAACCTAGCCCTAACCTTGCCCTTTCTACTATTTAATGACCTCTCCTCCTTCACCTATCACTCACTCACTCTTTGTGCTAGCGTGGGGATCCTTCTTGTCTGCGGCCTCAGTCAGATGTTGTTGGATTTCTGTTTTGTGAAGCGGCCTCTTGTAGTGGCTCTTTGAAGGTCAGCCGCAGCCTCCCTCCTCGACTCCTGTAGCTGTCGTCCATCTCCTGTAGCTACCATTCACCTTCTATAGTTGCTGTCCTGTGGCTACCTCTTTTGCTGTAGCAGTCGTGTGATTGCTGGAGGGTGCCATGTGATTGCTGGAGGGTGCCGTGTGTTTGCTGTAGCTTATTTGCTGTGGGTGCCACATGATATACCTGTTGTAGGGTTGCTTGCTGAAGGTGCAGCACCTTATATTGTTGTAACATTTTCTGCTGTGGGTGCCGCGTCCTATCTCAAGCTGTGGGCTTCATTCTAGGGTTCAGCCCTTTCTTGTTTCTGCTATCTAGTCCTGTGTGAGGGTTTTTCTTTGGCAAATTCTTTGGCTGGGAAGGGTTGGGTGCTTGGTGTTTTTGTTCCAGTTACCCTAAGCTTAGTGGCAAGAAAATTACTTCTATCTTTGGCATGAAAAGATCTTATCATTGATCTATGAACTGAACCTTTGTCTGAGCATAACCACAAGGACTTTCACCGATTGTGATTTGTGCTATCTTCAGAGGTAAGGCAGGTACCAGGTATGTTTTCTATTTGGTTCTTCTAAAGTTCAGATCTGAGTTTTGCTTTATAGAATGGACATTGCATTATGTTCCTTGCTCACTGATTGAACTAAGTTATATGAGATCTGCTGTTACACTTGGAAGGGTTTTGCATTACTGTTTGCTTCATAATCAAAATAGAGATCTGCTGTAGATCTACTGTTATAGATCTGTTATGTTATAGATCTCTGCTGTTATATTTAGAGGATTTTCTATTACTGTTATGATCTGAGTTTTTATTGCATATGAATTGAGTTTCTTTCTTCTACTGTTATAGTTTGTCATAGATCTATATTTCTATATGCTGTTATCTCTGTTTGTGTTTAAGATCTAAGGTGTTTTAGCATTGAAATTAAAAGAGACTGCTGATTTTAAAATTACCCTAAAATCTAACATGCTTTGAAATGATATTTGAAACATGCTGAGGAAAAGTTTGCATGTCAGAGCTATTTTTTATTTCGAGCCTAGACCAACAGTCGTGATTTTTAGCATAACTTTTTTTGATGATGTTGAATGGATATGATTCCAATGGGATATGAAATTAGATTCAAGTATATATCTAAAATATAAATATGTTTTTAAAGAATGAATAATTGATATGTAAAATGTGCTGATGATCAATCTAGGATGCAGAGTTTTAACAGTGCAGAGTTTAGAACATATAGACACTATTTAGGGAATGACTTTTTCATCCAATATCAGTTTGCCATGATTCTAGTGGGAGATGAAATTATATTTATGTATATATTTCCACTAGAAATAGGTTTGAAAACATGATGAATTGATGTGTCAAATACTTCATTGAACAACCATAATGCAAAATTGTCACAGTGCAGATTTTAGGACAGTCAGTTACTAATTTGGGCATAAGTTTTTCGTATGATATCAAAATGAAGTAATTCAAGTTGAATTGGAAACTAGATTCCGAGGATAATTTAACCTATAAATAGGTTCTGAAATTTCCTTCATTTGGTCCCTCAAAACATGACTGTCCCAACTCTGTCTCTAGAAATTTCTTCAATTTGAAATGCTAAAGGTATAATAAATGGCCTATTTGTCTTAAAACATGATCTAGGTATCTTATATTTTTGGTGGGAATGTTTGTCACAAGTTAATGATTCTCTCTACCAAAAATATCCAATGCCCATTTCGTGGATATTGTGATATAACCTTCAGAAGTTCTATAGCACCCTAATCGATGTCTAGCAAATTCTACGTCATGACTTCATTATGATAGATCTCACTCATATGCATGTCTAGACGAGAAACAATACAACTAAGTGGAAATACCAATGCAAAGAATATATAAGCATTTTTTATCAAAAGTTTCATGCAGGAAATTAAATTTCGTAAGCCTATGCTACCATGTGAAGGAAACTCCCATGTAAAGATACCTAGCCAAATGATTCATTTAGTCATTCATATAAAACTTAATGAGTTGCATTCGTAGTCATTGAGAAATCTTCCAAGGAATTTAAATTCATGACTTTCATGGGATTACGTTGATGTGACTTTCATGTCCTTTTGTGGCTAGTGAAACATGCTTATCCTCCATTTTCCTCAACTTTTGTAGTGTTGGTCATTGGTCTAAAAATCGTAATGACCTTAAGAGAACCTTAAGTATCAGTACATAGAGTTAACATGCACTAATATTTCAACCAAACAGGCTTTTAGGACAAAACGACAAGCTGTGTTGTTATATAGGGCGTCAAATGAAGGCTTGTAATGTAGGTGGCACAAAAGTTTGATTAGGGTTATGGAGGCAATTTACTGACAAAAAAGTGTTTGCATGACATGATTGTGGCTATGACTTATAGGTTGAAACATATACATGTGAAAGATTCTTTAGCAGCCTAACTCCATTTCATATTTTATCAACCTAAGGTAACAATAGGTGTTTCCACAATAGATTAATGAAGAAACAGATACCCATGTTCTTCCTGCTTTTAATGTATCATAGGAGATGCATTGGGCTTCAAAAGTTGATTCAGAGCTAGGAAAGTACCCTTAAAAAATAAACTTCTCCTACTTGTCACTCACTCTTAAAAATAGGGAAATGGTTGCCAACAAGGAACGCAAGGTGGAATTTAGTGAGGTGGTGTGACCAATTATCCCTAGAATAAAAATTGGATTGTGTACATAAAATGTGAATGAAATAGATGGGGGTTTGATTAGTGGAAGAATGATAATTCAAACCCGAAAGCCATATTGTCATTCAAGACTGAAAGTATCCATATTAATTTAAAACTAGAAAAATGAAAGAGGGGTTGACATTGATGAGTTGGAAAAAGTACCTCAAAGAGAACACCCATGTTGATGGCCACTGCATCTTACACTAGGTCTTGATTGCAATACTCTTGCTTGTTGATGTTGTGGTCCTCTTAGCCTCCTAACCCAAGGACCTTCAAAGGCAATTGGATGCCCCTGCTAGTTTATGTGATCTTAAGTTGATGGTGGCAAACCTGATCAAGACTAAGGTCATGATTTTTAATACCTCAAAGAAATTTCTACAGGATTTTCATTTGTTGTTTCATGGGGGCAAGGTTGAAATCACATAATGCAGCATGGCTGTGGCATGGAGGCTCTTTGTCTCTTTGAAGAAATGGGATTCTCGATGGGATACATATCTTCTCATGAGACAAGCAACAATTCCAAAACAAGAAACACCACAAGCTCAAACCAATTTGATATGAACCATACACCATCGCCTAAACCATTGGTTCAAACGCCTTCCATTTGGACTTACCGACCTTGCCCTTTGGAGGTTCTCGTTACTCACCATTAAGATACCATTCCATATTCTCAACCTCCTTTTGGCAAAGACACACTACTCAGTGTCCAGACCAGAATTACATGGCATAAGTAGTCCATCACTTGGTTAGATGCAATGTTAATCTACCTATACAAGCAAAGTGGTTATCTCAATCCACTTTTCAGTAACGGTTTCCCCACCTACAACAAAAATTAAGGACAGTTTCCTCTATAAGGAGAACATGATGAGAACTTGTTGTTGAAAGTGGAAGTCATGATGGTATTTATCATTGTAATTAGCATTATCCTAGCAAACTCAAGATCAGTAGTCATGCAAGCACTGCATGCCACTTAGCATGGCCATTTATTTATTGACACCTAATGAAGAGTGTTTAGTATGTCCATTTGCAGGTACTTCTCATGTCTTTTGAATTTTCTCATGCGGTCAACACTTTCCGTGTGTGAGCACTCATCAGAAGCCTTAGAGAAAACCTCCTGGTAACAATTTTCATTGCAGCCTCTGACTGTACCACGCTAAAGACGAACATCGTGGCCCATATTCACAAGAAGGGAGGATAATCTGCAAACCAAACAGCTGAAATGAATCATGCAGCCCTGCCTCAGTAGTTATACAGCATATGATACTTGTAGAACAAGTCAGAACATTTTACTAGTTTTGTCCATTACCTCCTTATGTTGATAAAAAAACGAAGGAAGAAGGAGATGCTGCAAATGGGAGAGACGGATGTTGGCACTTCCCCTTGTCATTTGTTGTATCTAGGATGTGTGGATCACTATAGGTAGACCCTCTATGGGAAAATACCCCACTTTTGAATCACATGACAAGGACAAATGTTTTTTACAGTATTGTCATCTTACTATAAATTTAATATAAAAACCCTTTTCCACCAAATCGAATTCCACTTATGTGACAAAGGTGAAAATTCAACTGCCAGGTATCCCTCTTCTGTAGCAGATCAGTTACAAATTCAGTGTCAAATACATTTAGTTATTGCAACCCTATTGGAAGGCCACAAATTCTCTGAAATTGTTCTAGGAGGTGTTAACCTACATTGTCTGAGCAAGAATGTCTCTTTTTCTCTGTGGAGGTCATTTAAGCAATTGATCAAAGTCAATTTCCCTCAACTCCAACATTCCTCTCAGGTAGGAAGATTCATAATAGAGAAGTCAAACTCTCCTCCAATAGTACAAATCTCAACAAAGGAAGTCTGTCACAATATCAAGGTCTTCAAAGAATACACTTTTCTATGTCGCTTCCAAGAGCTCTCCACTTCAAAGAATTTCATTGGACTCTCCATGGTCTTTAAGGGTTTTCAACGTAACCACTCAAGAGGTCGCCCACTAGAGAGGTGGGGGGGTCTTTTCATCTAGTCCTTTCATCGATACCTCTACTCCTTTAGGTATTCGCCGTGAATGGACCACAAGAATACTACCTCTTCGAATGAAGGTGAATGCCTCTGATGCACCAAGCTCTTCTCCTTGAACCTCAAGCTAAAGGGTGAATAATGAGAACATGGGCCACTCAACACCTTATGCTCAAGCTCTATTGTTGTAGTATTTAACAAAACCTTTGGTTTGAGTCTTTTGTCAAACAGTTGATGGAAATCCTCTATTCTCACTAATAAACCCCTTCTTTGTTGGTTGTAGCTTAATTCTGATATAGAGTTTTTGTCAAACAGTTTGTGAGCATACTCCAATCCTCCATGTAATACTTATATTGGTTGTTGTTTGTTTATGGATTTATTATTTTGGTTTTCTTATGTAGCTTTCAAGATGAATGATGTTTACTTGCCACCAATAAGCTTCATGTTCAGACTATCTATTTCAGCAGAGTTTACAAGGAAATAACCAGCAATTTAACACACGGGACAACAAGGAAAAATGCATACAAACATTTGGTTTTTATTGCAATAATCTGACCTGTTACAAGCTGGCCATATTATAGGTTCAGGTCGCCCTCTTCTGGATAGGAATGGATCCCCACAATGTCAAATTCGACTCAGCGAAAATGCAGTCCAGTCTACTCATAAAATGATGTAGCTCTGTTTTAATATTTCCTGTGTTTGATACAGGCTGGAAGAACAACAAGAGTATTGTGGTAGTGGCTGTAGGTTTCCCCAAACAATTGGCAGCCAATACACTTGATGAAATAAGGGATTAACTCCCTTCAAAGGTTCTGCAACCATTGTTGTAACAATACACCCTCCTTTGGCACTCTACAACCCTTCACAATCAGCAATATGCCCTTCACTATTCAAGTGCTACCTCCTTAGAGACAAATGTGCCCTCCTCTAATCCCGTGCGGCCTGCATGAGACATCCAGCCTTTAAATGGAGAAATAATGGCCCAGAACTCGGCCCCTGCCTTCAATAATTCGCCCAGCTAGTAAATAAACATTCTCTCAGCCCAAAATTCTCCCCGACAGTGAGGTATTCATCCCACAATGAAACAAAACAACCCAGCACTTCATAAACTCGCCCAACTGCAATATTTCATCAATGAGAGTGCCCAGGTTTGTATGAAACTTGCCCAACTGCAATATTTCATCAATGAGAGTGCCCAGGTTTGTATGAAACTCGCCCAGCTGCATAAGAAAGACGCCCAACAAGTATTTTCAGTTCAGATCTAGATTAGAGTGCATAAGAAAGACGCCCAACAAGTATTTTCAGTTCAGATCTAGATTAGAGTGCGCCCAAATAGTGAAAGAATGCGCCCAGCAGGACAGGAGCCCGTCCCACAATCACTAATTCGCCCCCATACCCTAAAATCTCAGCCACAACTAGATTAGAAGTATAATCTTCCCAATGAAGAGATCAAAGTGATTTCTTCCCACAAAATCATTAGGGTGTATCATTGGAAACCAAATCTTAGGATTTGTTACCAAAACCCCCACAAAATGATTAGCTAAGGTATATCGTTGGAAACCAATCCTAGAATTTGTCACCAAAACCCTCCAAACCCCAAGTTCTAAGAAATCAACAAAAACAAGAGGACGAATACAAAATAATTAATCATCATGAGATAATAAGATAATAGAGGTCTTTATCTCACCTTTATACCCCTTAATTTTTTCTTTATTTTATTATTCATTGATTAAATCACTTAATTAATTAATTAACTATTTTAATTCTAAAAAGTGATTTAACTATTTTTATGGCTTCTTCCGCCATTGAAAGTCACTTCTCATCATCTTATACTGTAGTGTTTTTCCTCCCGATTCCGATGAGCTATTACACTAAGAGATTTCTCCAAGTAATATGCCCATTATGACATTCTTAGTGAATTTAATTAAAATACGACCCATAATAACTCAAAATTACGGAAATCGTCGGAATGCAACGGAACCAAAGTCGAGTTGTGCGGAATGGATCCTGGTGATGAATATGATGAATGATGCAATTCGATCCCAATAAAAACCCTTAATATCTCTTGAACTTGCTGTCACCCATATTTGGCTACTCTGGTAGGCATAACACTCTGTAATGTAATAATGTCCCAAAATGGGGACATTACAGTCCTCCATGCCGGAATATTGTTTGTCCTCAAGCAATAACTGAATCCAACTACCTATGATATCAAGGTCCCATATCCACCGATGTGACACAAGGTAGACTCCCCTCAAGATGTGGCATCTCCAAGTGCTCACCACGCATGACACCCAAATGCCCATGATGAGTAGAATGATCAATGGCTAAAGAATCTCAGTCAACTCCACGAGCAACCACTCTACTTGAAACTCAATGCCATCAAACACTAAACTATCAAGCACTCCAATCCATGGATCCCATATCAAAATGTGAACTGTAATGCCTCGTGAAGGAAAGTCCTATAACATATCAATGCCATGAGTCTCCTACAAATAACACACGGTCTCAACCCGAAATGAGTCTGTCCTCCACAATCGTACCAAACCCAACATGACCTCCACTAACTAAACATGTTGCTGCCATAGTGAGGTACTGCAAGACCTCAACCAATCACCAACAAGTGACGTGCTCCCCCCAATACTAAAGCTCACTGGAAAGTCAAAGTGACCCTATCTTTTGGCTTTCAACTATTGCATGGGCACCAAGAGCCATCTCCAATGCACCAACCCTCAATATGGTGACCATATCTCACTTATAAGCTAAATATCCCCTATGTAGGCCAAGGACTAGGCCCAAAGAAACATCCTTGATGTTATAAATCTCAAAATGGCCACCATATCCCACTTACAAGACAAATATTTCCCATATAGGGCTTGCATGTTGGCTTATGGTCCAATGCATGGCTCATGAACCCTAATGTCATGGACCATGGATCTTATAGATTGTTTGGTGCACTAGGGATGATTCTTGTGGCCTAAGCCATAATCAAGGGATAAAATTAATGGAGGGTAACCTTAGGTTATAACATTTATCTTTGGTGCTCATTCATCATGTGTGAGGGCTTGAGACACCACATAGGAAACATACAAAGAATCTTTGTTTTATGAACAAGATATGGTTTACAGTTTAATCTGATCATGGTTTATGGTTTACTCTGATCCAGTTTTGTGGTATTACTCTCTCTGTGGTATTACCTTGTCACAAAGCATATGCCACAGAGGTATTGTTTGAAGTGTTCCCTAACCCTCTGTGGTATTACCTGTCGCATCTCGTTGTCAAACATTGTGGACCATTAATGAACATAAGGTATACTGATTTTTAACACTCTTTATATCTCACATCAATCCTAGGAAACAAAACTTGAAATGACCCCAAACTCACTAACCCCTATACACACACTTTGATGCTAGCCATTATGGTCTTAGGCACACTATGTAAGTATACATAGTCACCCCTTTATCCCCTTACACACTATAATCCCAACCCCTTTGACCCAAGACATGAAAATTGAACCCTGAAGCACTTCAAGCCTTGACTACTTACTCATCATTTTTGGCTCCACATCTGATCGTTGTTCATGCATAAGTACTTCATCCTTTTGTTATTGTTACATCTATGTCCATTTTAGGTTTAATACACCCCTTTAATACACCATGATTTAATTAACCCCTTGAATACACCATGACCCTTAACCCCACTAATTGTACTAGCCCTAAACCCGTAACCCACTAACTATTTAATGATTAATCCACTAACCCCACTAACCCTTGATCCCCAATCCCATGACCCTAGTAACCCACTAGTCATATTTGACCATCGTTAACTATATTGACCATGGTTGATGCATGACCCCATGAACCTCCTAACTATTTAATCCCACTGAACCCATCTCATAACCCCTTGACCCACTAACTCCATAGAAACATACCCACTAATCCATTAACTATGTAACTTACTAATCCCTTAACCCATGACCCTCCTATTACATTCACTCTAGTAACCAACTAACCCTTCACCCTTATTGACAATATTGATCTCCATTGACCATTAGTGACCATGATTGAGCATAATTCATCATGTTTGACTATATAAGTTGACCATAGTTAACGTGGTTGACTCATATTGATCATCTTAATAACCTACACTTGTTCTAAACCTGCAACTAGCACACCAGTTTCCATTAAGGCTTAAGGAAGCTTTTCTCATGATACCATTTTACTACTCACTTGGCATCCAACCTCTCAAGTACTCAATGCTCCGACACTGAAATTTTCATGATGGTCCCAAATAGATTCTAACCCTTTACACACTATAATCATTTACCCCTATAACCCATGACATGAAAATCACACCCCCTTTGACCCAAGACATGACCATTGAACCGTGAAGCACTTCAAGCCTTGACTACTTACTCATCATTTTTGGCTCCACATATGATCGGTGTTCATGCATAAGTACTTCATGCTTTTGTTATTGTTACATCTATGTCCATTTTAGGTTTAATACACCCCTTTAATACACCATGATTTGTTATTGTTACATCTATGTCCTTCAAGTTTACTGCTTTCATAATTAACAATTGTTGTGTTCAACCAAGTAAAAGCCATTTTTCCTATTTCCAAATCTTATATTAAAATGGTTAGTGACTTATAGAAATAGTAATTGTTTAAGCATTTTCATTCTTTCTGTCATTCACTTAATTAGTTGTAGTTAGAAGATCCTCATTCCATTGCAACTAATAATCTCTTTAAAGGACATTCTGAATGAAGAACATCCATCCATCTGTACTTCCTAACTTCAAAGGTATGAGATCAGAAGACCCAGAAACCTTTCTTTTTGAATTTGAAATAATTTGTAGATCTTATGGCTACTCATTGCACATTCAAAAATTGAATTTGTTTCCGACAACATTGAAGGATAGAGTTCTTAGATGGTTCATGACTTTAGGAACAAATTCTATAAGGGCATGGGATGATATAAAAAGAGTATTTTTGGAAAAATATAAAGATTATTGCATGCACCATGACCTTAGAAATGAATTCTTTAAGATGAACCAAAAAGAGGATGAAAGCCTAGAAGATTTAGTGGAGAGATTTGCTTATAATATCAAAAGATCTAAATTGCATAATTTAAGATCAGAGGCATTAAAAACTCTCCTACTAAATGCTATAAAGGATGAATGGATTGATCTTCTTAATCTGGTGGGAAAAGGAGATGTCTATTAATTGCCATTTCAAAAAATTTGTGAACTATGCAAGAACATACAAGAGGAAAAGCAAAGTGTGTAAGATCCCCTCAAGATCCATTTATGGCAAGAGTAAGTAAGTCAGCATCAGGATTGGTAAGTCAAACTGAACCTAACAATTTGCTAAACATTCTTCATAATTTAAATGAACAAACTGACATGTTAAGAATGCAAAACAAGCAAAAAGTTGCTTGATTTATATTTTGCCCTAAATGTAGAAAGAAACATGCTTTGCATGAATGTCCACTTGATAACATTAAAATGTGTAAAATTTGTGCAGGATTACATACTACTGAAGATTGCCCATCATTACCAGGGTTGAAGGCAGTTTACCAAAATGATAATGGAGCAAATAAAGCACAAGAGTGACTTTGTTATGTAGCTCCAAGAGGACTATGGCAACCTCATCAACCCAATATGATGCAATATCCTTATGCACAGTTTCAAGGTTATGCACAAAAATCTCAAGGTAATTGAAAAACACCCTTGCCTTGGCAACCTTGGGAATCTCAATTCCAACCTCAAAACCAACCTTGAACCTTGGCCATCTCAATCCCAACCTCAAAATCAATCTTGGCAACAAATTTGGCAAAGGCCCTACAAAGGAAATCCACCATATCCTCAATCTTTCCCTCTCTATCCTCAATACCATCATCAATGTTACCCATACCATTTACCTCCACCACAACCCCAAAAAATCACCCTAAATTATGGAGAGGGAATTAGTGCACCATGGCAAAGTTCTAATTTCAATATCTTACTTTCCACATTTCATGTTTAGAAAGTCAACTTTCATAATTTCAATTTAGATTTAATTTTTTTGTTTGTTTGTCTCTTTGTAGGTCTAGGAATAAAAAATGAAAATAGATCCATAGTTACACAAGATAAAATTACTCCATTAGACAAAATATCAAGTCAGCAACCCTCTGGAAGCAAGTCTCGGATCATCTTGGCCTTCCCAAAATAAAATTATTCTGTTGGGTTTTAATGCACAGGAAAGTTTTGATAGGAGAAAATCTGGCAAAAAGAGGCATTATTGGTCCTCATAGATGCTCCATGTGTTGTAATGCTCTTGAAATGATGGATAACATGTTTGTGGATTGTCCATTCGCCAAAGAAGTTTGGAAGATCTCCCTTCAAGGTCTCAATGTCACAATTCCAAAGCAGATTACAATGGTTACCTTATTCTCCTCCTGGAAGGCGCGCTATCCTCAAGAGGTTCAAAGTAGTTCAATTTGGAAAATAATTTGGCAAGCCATACCCAAATACATTCGTTGGAAACTACGGTTGTCCATAAACGAACAGATCTTCAACAACACTCTACCCTCCCCCCCAATGGTGGTTGCTAAAGCAAAAGCTCTCCTTCCTGAAACAGTGGCTAACCATTCCTTCAAGAACGAAATCGCTCTCCTCCCTGAAGAAAAGAAATGGATAGGAACCTTCACTTTCTGGGACCAAAAAAAATCCTATGTTTGCCCCTCTATCACTCCAGGATGGTGTTTGCGAGACAGGGATGCAATTTTTCAAGCATGGTGCAGGAGACAAGGAAAAGCCTCGGTTTTTTTTTATGGCGCCTCCAAAGGAAACCCACAGAACGCAGGAGCAGGTAGAGTGATTTACTCCTCGTATGGATCCCGAAAAGATGGCTTTAGTTGGAGACTAGGCCAGAGAACAAATAATCAGGATGAAACTCTCGAGCTGCTAAAAGCTTGTCAGATAGCGTGTGAAAATGGCAATAAAGAAATACAAGTTTTTGGAGACTCTGAAATCCTGATAAATATTTTAAATTAGAATGACCACTTCAACAATCCAGTGATCAACAAGACATTACAAAGGCTGCAACAATTACTGTAGGATTTCTCCTCCTCTCTATTTTTCCACATCCTGCATTGATCGAACAAGGAAGCAGATGCAAAGGTGAACATGGGTTGCATATTGCCTCTAGGTGCATTCAGAAAAAATGACGAAGCCCCCATGTGGATTCCCATCCCCTGGAATTGGCTCTTCCTCTTCTCATAGCTTTGTAAGATTGGGACATGTTGTATTTTGGTTAAGCAGGAAATTTTCCCTTGTAATGATGGTTGATTCGACCTAGGCCCAACCGGTACTTAAATAAAAAATAAAAATATTTGTTTTAGTTAAAAAAAAAAAAAGGAAAATTCTAGAAGTTACACTTGATTTGGTCAGAAAGGAGAAAGTTTTAGAAGGCATGGAAATATGATAAAAGGAGGGGTAGATCCTCACTTTGGCATTATGATTTGATTAATTTCTTGTCTGGTGCTCTTGGAGCCATTGTTTTGTTAGGGTTTAGCAAAACCCTTCCATTGTTGGTCTTGTTTCGGTGGTGCAATATCCACCCTAGCTAGACAAGGAGGAGGATCCATCCAGGATCTTCATTGGAGCTTCATCTTGGGTTTTGATTTCAGTTTTGATTTTCTTGGAGAGGTTCTGGCACTTGGAGGGTTTGATCTCATTTGTTGAGGAGACCACAACATGATTCTAGGTTTTTGTCTTGTATTGTGTGTTTTCCATTGAGGTATTGCAGTTGCCATACCAGCCATTGGATTATTGTATTTAGATCTTCATTCATAATTAAATAACACATATTGTCTCTGTTATCCCTGTTTTTTAGGGATAACTAGGAGATCATGTCTCGAGGTCCACAGGTCCTAGACATGGAGTACCGAGAGTAGGATTGACCTGAGCATGGCCTTGGAGGGCCTATCCTTTTCTTCTTCCATCAGATTTGTCTTGTCAGCAGTAGCAGCATCCATAACCATCGGCTTGGTCTTGTATCAAAAGAGTTTCTTGCTCCATGAGGTAATTGGTCCAGGTATCATGGTATGTGTCACTTTTTATCATTGAAACTTTTAAATATATGCATCTGATTCCTTTTATCTCTAACAACTGCTTGGATCTTACATTAGCCCACTTGACCATGCTTGGGGAGATTGACCGGGTACCCTAGCAAGCATGTGCCCATAGGTCTTGGTTTTCCACTGGGGGAATTTCTGAAAATCCATCATCTGCTCCCATCATAGCACCACTATTTCATCTTATCTCCCGCTCATTTATCCCATTCCCCTTGTCCAGGCATTGGGTTGACCTATTTGTAGGATTGCATCTTATCTCGTGGGAAGAAGGGGCTAAAGGCCCAAAAGGTAAAAGCAGCTGGTAAAAGACAAAAGCCTAAAAATGAAACCTCAAGATGCTTCGCCCAGGGATCCCCGAGAAGGCAATAAAAGGCCTCTCGGCAAGAAACAAGAGGGACTCAGAAAATAACAAAAAAAAACTAGTAAGAGGATAGGTGGTCTCATCACGAGCCAGCCTATTAGGTTCATGGGTACCTAACAGTATGACATTGCCACCATCTGGTTACCATGCCAGGGAAGTGACCTTTGGTTGCATGGCCAAGGGAAAGGGGATCTCATCACGAGCCAGCCTTCTCATCTCTATGAAAGTAGTTGTGGGTAACATTGTCAGCTCTGGTCACCATGCCAAGGCAGTGTCCTCTGGTTAGCCCTTGAATAAAAAAAGAAAAAGAAGAAGAAAAAGCAAATAAAAGAATAAAGCAAGAAAAAGAATAAAGGCAAGAACGGGCTTGGAAAAAATTCATACATGACAGGTACAGCTCGCCTTCTACAAAGGCACCCACAGATAACATTGTGCATCCTTGGCCCTCACTGCACCCACATGTCTGGACATCCCCTAGCCACATCACCTCACTTATATGGCTTGGATGAAATCTTCCTGGAAACTTTCCTTTTCTTGTGGATACTAGCCCAATAGGACGTCTTGTCTTTTTCTCCAATCTTGTATTGCAGGTTTTTGTAATGTCTTTGAGCTATTGACTGATGTATTAGAGTTTTTATGCATATGTTTAATAATATTGATGATGAGATGTGATTAACATTGTTATGATCCCGGTGACTGATGAACCCATGGAGGGCGTAGCTTTTGATGTGCAGAACCATGCTCGACGGACAGGTACCATTTGGATCGGTACACATGGGGAGATGACCAGTTCAGACCTCCATGGGGCTGAAGAGCCCACCAGATGGATGTTGAGACCCCATTAGGAGGTAGAGACAGAATGGAGATGGATCAGGGCTTTTGCACTGAAGAGGAAGAGGATGTTCCATTAGAGGCACTCCAATAGGACTAGAATTGGGGGGAATGACCCCTTTTCAATGGAACTCCGGCCTTAGAAGGCTTGGGACATCTCCATATTCACCATGACATCATCCAGCTTCATGGATGCTTTTGGAGGAAGACTGGGCAGCAGTGGCACGTGTGGCATGTTGGAGAGGCCCCTGGGGGGCTAACGTTTTGCTCCTTGGTGTCTCATTTGCCCTAGAAAGGGATAGCACCTCCCTTGAAGGGGATTTTACTCTCATTTTTACTTGATTAGGGATTTTTACTTAGCATTTAATGTAAAAACAGTGTGATTTTGACATTATGGCCTTGTCGACCTTTTTATGACCTAAAAAGTAAAATTACATCATTGATACACTATATATTGAGGGTTTTGACTCTCATTTTTATCATCAATTACAACTCACTCATAGTGAGGTCTGATTTTTAGCGCCCTGTTGGGGTTTTTGGTTGAACTAGTGATGCGCACTTGTTGAAGGCAGAGATTTTTTGGCATTTATGGTGTTTCTCTTGAAGGAAGGTGTTACAACTAGGGTTTTCATGGTTATTTCTTCAGGAATTGTAAGTTTTTTTTCTACAAAACTTCCTATTGAATGGTTGTAGTTTAAATTTCTTGCATATTGCTTATAAATTTGTTGAATCAAAACCCTAGGGGACAAACACACAAGTAGGTCATTGTCTCACGTCCCCTGATAGAGAAACCCTTAGCCATTGAAAGAGAATAAGAGAGCCTAGCCATAACTACACTCCTTGCTTCTCTTTCCCCTGTGCTAGTCGTACCTTTATAATCCAAGAGAGGGAGACGTCCTAGGCCTAGGTTATCTACACCTAAGGCAATTTTTCCCTTAGGGTTTGAAGAAAGAACCTTGTCGTAGCAACACTCTCCCTCTTTAAGCTCTCTCGACTTGTTTTTGTGCTTCATCTGAGCTAGACGTTTGTCGGGAAGGAGGAGAGAGCATGAGGCCTTGCTTTTGCAACACTAGAGTGAGCTTCTCTCCCCTAGGGTTTTGTCTTTGAGGCCCTGCTTTAGCAGCACCTTAAAACTTTTCCCTCTAGTCCTTTTAAAATCTCGTCTCCTTCAGCCTGTGTGTCCTTCACTCTTTTGACTCCATTTAACCCTAAGGAACCGATCTCCATCCTCAGCATTGAAGTAAGACCTTGATCCAAACACTCCCAAACACTTTTGAATTGAAACCCTAACTACACTAACCCTAACGTACTAACCCTGGACTGTTGACGTCACCCTTAGTTATTTCATCCTGATGCAGCAACGTTTCACTTTGTAAGCAATTGAATGGTAGTTGAGGGCATTTATTAGACTAAGTATTGATTGATTATATTGGATGCCATATAATTCATGTATTTATTAATAAGTGACATATTTATCATTGCCATTTTGCAAACATTGACTTCGTCAATATTTACTTTTTAAACTGCTTATATTGAATATCAGATAGTCATTGATTTATGAAGTACTAACCAAGATTGCACGTATTAGTCTCCTTGTTGCGTTGTCTCAAGCAGGTGCTTTTCTTTTCTTTGGTTATACTCTATTATTGGTTGTTTAGCCGGGACTATCTGATTGGCGGTAATCTGTGAGGGGGGAATTTGTATTTGTACTATTATCCCTTGCCCTTTCAAAACCCCAGGTTACCGGGGACATCTCCCCTAGGCCTAGCCTCCCTAAACAGAAAGAACCTCCCCATTGTGGTGACATTGGGTGCGGAAGGTTCCTATTTCGCCGGTTTGATCTACTATTCTTTAGCCTTTCTTTCATCTACAAACTGTGCGATAACAGTCTCTTCTATTTATGGTGCATTTGTAGTACATGCAATATGTTTGATAAAATGTCTATTCATAGAATACATGCAAATTGTTTGTGAAAATTTGCCAACCAGATTAGAACATCAACAACATTTATTGCAGAAAAGGACATAATATCCTAGCCCATTATACTGGGGATATTAAAGTGGTATTAGAGCTGGTGATATTTCCATCCTATGATTGCATCGGAGCACTTTCCTTGGCCAAGGAAGGAAAAAAAAAATTGGGGTCTTTTTGCAAAATCTTTTTTAACGAAAAAAAAGGACGGCGCACTTCAGGCTCAGATATGAAACTTTCTAACCAGAATTTTGAAAAATTGATTGGATATTTGAATTCCTCTCAAAAAAATAACCAATTTAAAAAAAAAACATTAGCCGAAACAGATTCTGTAAAGTGAAGTTATCAACATTTTAAATTCAACAACTTTTCAGGATTTTTCTGGAAAAAGCCGTGCAATTTACAGTAAAGGGAAATAGTGGGAAGGAAATCAGATTATGTACAGGTGTAAGAAAGTATGAATATAACTCAAGAATGTTCCATGGATGAGGGTTTATTAAGTGTTTGATGAAACCCCATCCAGAAACTACCAAATTTCTACAACTCTACATTAGTCATGTTTAAGTTGCTTAAGAAGATTAGTCTGGAACGTTTGGCTAAACTTCTGAGGGAGTTGAAGGTAGATAAATACAGGCAGGAATACTAGAACTGTCTAGCACTAGATGAAGATATACGGGAAGTTTTATCTTTATAAATCTATTACACCCTCATGCACGAAATTGTCCCAAGGATTTGGACGAGGATTATTTTAAATGCACAGGGCGGAAAGAGAAGGAAGACAAGCATGAAGAACGGAGGAACTTGTTGGAGGTACATGTATATAAGCTTGTTTAAGATGTGGGAATTAAGGAAGAGGACCAAACAACAGCCTATGATACATCATTAGAGTTAACTGATGAATTCAGGGACACTAGTGTGTTAGATAGGTATATCTCTGATGAATTAGCACAAGAAGAGGATGCAACATCTTATGATGACTTTTTCCAATCAGCACAAGAAGAGGATGCAAAATCTTATGATGATATATCACTATGTATGATGAGGGTATTCCAAGTGTGATAGCACCTATAATTGATGAGGATTCAACACCATATCTTAGTTATGACGTCGATGATGGTGAGGAAGTGATTGAACAAAAATCCTTAGTGTCGCAGGATCAATTATTGGTGAAGGAGGAGCACGTTGTGTAGGTGTTGACAAGGACAGAAGATGCTCATAAGTTTATTGAAGATCTTATGTGGAAAACTCAGATGGAGGAGAGACAAAATGGATTTCCAAATGAGATCACTAGTGCTCAATTACGCATCATCAAAAAAATCACTAGAGGAGATGAAATCTGATTACTTGCAGTTGTTCATGGATAAGGACCTTGCTCTTACGTTCATTGAAGACAAGGAAAGGGAGATTGAGGAGCTTTGTACCAGAATAGTTTAGCACACTCTTCATTGATGAGAGCAGCAAAGAGTCCATCATGTTTTGTAGCAATAGCACATGAGGGCAAGAGTGGCACTCGTGATCTGAAGGAGGAGCCTCTTGTAACGATCCCTCATGGGGAGCATTCAGAGTTGCAAGTGTTGGAGGAGAGGTTTGACATAGAGGATTTTGACAATGCACATGTTTCTCATTGTAAGGATCATGAGCCATTCTTTTTGGCTCAAGGATTAGCTACAGAGGACGTAGTTGAGAAAATTCCTTGTGGACTAGTGAGCAATGGAGTATATGAACCAGATGATTGGGTAATTACGTATGCAGTGGTGTGCAGTAGTATACAACAATATATAGTTGTGTGTGATGGTATCCAATGGATTTTTGGGACGTTTCCCTCAAGGATCCCTCTAGAAAAGGACTGCAAACACATCATTGAGTTTGGTTCACCCAAGATCATTGAGTGGATAGACGAGCTTCAGGGAGAGGAATATTCCTCGAAGAGTGATCTTCAATTGGAATATCACCGAAGAAGGAACAAAGAGTAGGATACCTGCAGGATTACTCTTAGATGTTACCCTAAGTTCTTGGTCATACCATTGGGGTTGACCAATGAACCTGAAACTTTCCAATCTTGCAGGTAGTGGCAATGGCATCTATTGTTATTTTCTGATGCCAACAGTATTTTCAGCAGGACATGGTGCGTTCACCCGAGTCAGTTGGGTGAGGTAGGTAGGATTATAGCCATGTCACAGTTATTTCATTTGGGCTATGTGGTTATAGAAAAAATCTAGATTGTATTGGATCAGTTCACCGAGATTTCAGTTGACAGAGTGGTGGATGGCATTAACCACTACGGACGTTGCACGTGTTTAGTCCTCGAATCTGCACTTAGGGAGAGGATTATGAGGGTTATGTATGATTCATTGTTGATAGAGCATGATGCACCGCAGGTGACAAGGATACTTTCCAGGGAGGTGTTTAGACTCCACGGATTACTTGAGTACATTTATAGTGATTGAGATAGCAGATTACCCTGTGCAGTTTGGCAGGAGCTGAACAAATAATTAGCAGGCACATAGTTGATTCCTAGTACTTGGTTTCCACTAGATGATGGAATACCAAGGAATTGGCTCATTTTGACTTCGATGATTACCAGTATAGCACAACAACAACTATCAGGTAGTGGGAGTGGTGGACTTCCAATTTGGTGGTGGGATCCAGGAATTTATATGTGTGATAGATTGATTCAGATGATGATGAGCAACGGAACTGTGACAATAATGGGACTACTTTATTTTTGGGATGTTAGGAGAGGAGAGATTGAGACTTTATCTATATGGCAAGGTTGTCTCGAGGCTGGTCATGGATTTGTAGGCATCGATTTCATTGAGACACCTTCATAGGAGAGGATCCATGATAGTGATTTCAGTCCCTTCCGAGAGTTCAGCTTGGGGTTCTAGGAGAGGAGGACACATAATGGGCATGATGGTCTGATGATGATGTCAAAGCGATGCAGTGTCAACATGGTGGTACCTTTCTAGGATTAGTTTGGGACCCTGGAATTACATTGCTTGACAGTTCATCTACTATTAGAGATGTGAGCGTTGGTTTTGACTCTTTGGATTTTACCTTTGGGAGGCTTACGATTGGTTGCATGGAGGAGTGGTCTTCTGAGGAGTTAACTGAGTTTATGCAACATATGATAGCCTGGCTTATTAGGGATGGGCATATGGATTATTTGATAAACACCTTGTAGATATTTGGGTAGACCCATGAGAGGTTCACATGGAGAGGCTTCACAGATGATGTAGGGGAGTATATGACTTGTCAGTGGAATGGGTCGAGCCATACTCATTCCACAAGATAGATACAATCTTTGGCTATTTTTGGGCGAGAGTGGGAAAGCATGTGGATAGATTGCACCACAAATTTACCGAGGATACAGTGGATCGATAGTGTGTCTCCAATGATTGGCCAATTCACACACTTTCTAGAGGTATCTTCTGAGTATGGGGCAGCGCAGATGAGAGAGTTAACTAGGGAGAGGATCTCTAGAGTCCATAAGCATCCCAGATTCATTGTCAGCTACTGAGATAAACTCCCTTTTCTGACATTTGATATCGGGTATGATAGTGGATTTACAGGTTGTGACTTCACATGGATGTTTATGCCAGCTACTATTCATGATAGTGGGCTTAGCCCTCATAGGTGTATCAACGTGGAGCTACAAGAGAGGGATATGAAGAGTAGGCACAATGGTCAGATGACTATGATTAGAGTAGCGCAACATCAGCGGAGTGGTTCCTTTCTAAGGATATCTTGGGACACTGGGATTTCAGAAGGAGATAGTGCAACAGTTGACATGGAGGCGAGAGCCAGTTTTTTCTCTCGTGAGATTGGTTCCCTAGCAGAGTTGTACATTGATGGGTTGATCGAGTTACTGCAGCACTGAGTGACCTTGCTTTCTAGTGGTTTTCAAGAGGCCTCTTATATTAGTATATTATTGGGCCATGCCTTGAGTGGAGGATGTTTCACATCTTAAATGATGGTTTGGGATCTTGGTATCATTTTGAGTTTCGTTCTAGAACAATCGATGGAGCGCCAGGTCACGATGGCATTGCTTGAGGACAAGCAATATTTGGGAAGGAAGGATTTTTCATGTCCCCATTTTTGGGTAGAAGGGACTTCAATGGCTTGTCAATGGAGAAAAATGTGTAAAAAGGGGGGGTCATTTAATGTCACTTAGTTAGGATATATTATGTTTTAAATTGACATTAGGGAAGTACAATAACTTTAGATTAATATGTTGCGTGGCCATGTTTAAAGTGAAAATTGGAGGGAAAATAAGGGTTATATTTGATTTAGTAAAATAAAGGGAAATTCTATAAGTTACATTTGATTTGGTCAAAAAGAGGAAAGTTCTACAAAGCATGGAAAAAGGATAAAAGGAGGGGTAGAGCTTCACTTTGGAATTCTGATATGATTGATCTCTTGTATGGTGCTCTTGGAGCCATTGTTTCGTTAGGGTTTAGCTAAACCCTTCCATTATTGGTCTTATTTCGGTGGTGCAATATCCACCCTAGCTAGACAAGGAGGAGGATCCATCTAGGATCTTCATTGGAGATTCATCTTGGGTTTTGATTTCAGTTTTGATTTGCTTGGAGAGGTTGTGGCACTTGTAGGGTTTGATCTCATTTTTTGAGGAGGCCACAACATGATTACAGGTTTTTGGCTAGTATTGTGTGTTTTCCATTGAGGCATTGCAGTTTCCATAGCAACCATTGGATTGTTGTATTCAAATATTCATTAATAATAAAATAACACGTATTGTCTCTTCTACTTCTAGTGTATTTGTATTCCATGCAAAATGTTTATTAGTAGAATACGTGCAAATTGTTTGTGAAAATTTGTCAACCGTATTAGAGCATCAAGAACATTTATTGCACAGAAGGACATAATATCCCAGCCCATTCTACTAGGGATATTACATGATGCCCCTTCTATGCAATACAAGTGCTTAACTCAACAGAATACAAGGTATTGAAAGTTGAAGGTCACCCTTTGTTGTGGGAGTTTAAGGGTGTGTTTCCAAAAGAGGTGCCTAGATTACCTCCTAAGAGAGATCTTGATTTTTCAATATATCTTGTGCCTAGAGTAGTACCAACATCAAAAGTACCCTATAGGATGAGCATAGTAGAATTGGTGGAGTTGAATGTACATTTGAAGGAGATGTTGGATAAAGGATACATCAGGCCAACTGTGTCCCCATGGGGAGCACCAACTTTGTTTGTGAAGAAGAAAGATGGTACATTGCACCTATGTATTAACTATCGGTAGTTGAACAAGATGACCATCAAGAATAAGTATCGATTACCCATGATTGATGATCTCTTTGATCAGCTCACGGGAGCTACAATTTTCTATAATATTGACTTGAGATCTAGGTATAACCAAGTTATAATTAAAGACGAGGGCATTCATAAGACGACGTTTAGAACAATGTATGGACACTATGAGTTTGTAGTGGTGCCATTTGGGCTCACAAACGCACCAACTACATTCATGTGTTTAATGAATAGTGTTCTCAACAAATATTTACACAAGTTTGTCTTGGTGTTTGTAGATGACATTTTGGTGTATTCCAAGACAAGGGAAGAGCATGAAGAGCATCTCAGGATGGTGCTACAAGTGTTGAGGGATCACTAATTGTATGCTAATTTCAACAAGTGTGACTTATTTCAAAGACAAATCTAGTATTTAGGCCACATAATCTCAGCAGGAGTGGCAGTAGATCTCGTCAAGGCAGTCAAGGATTGGCCTGCCCCTTGAAATGTGACAGAAGTAAGATATTGCATGGGATTAGATGGGTATTATAGAAGGTTCATAAAGGGATTTTCCAAGATTGGTCATCCCATTAATTCATTACAAAGAAAGGGAAAAAGTTTATATGGTCAGCAGAGTGTGAAGTCGGCTTTCAATATTTGAAGCACCTTCTGACCAATGCCCCTATTTTGAAGATTGTTGACCCTAAAAAGGATTTCTTAGTTTGTATTGATGCTTGCAAAGAAGGAATCAATGGAGTCCTTATGTGATCCGGATTTTATGAGAAGAAAAAAATGAATACAGATTATTAAAAGATGCTTAACACAAAATAACAGAGACACGGTAAAATTGGTTTTCTATTCAATAAGGAAATAAGCTGAAACTGCAAAATGCCGTGGAAAACAAGCTTGCTGGAATGGTGGTGAATTATCTCTGAGAAGAGATGTGACGGTTGTGCTCATTCGCAAGAAGATGGTTACAATGAGGCTTTGAAGGCCTTTTATAATAAAAAGGAATGTCAAAAACCCTAGACATCCAAAAACCTAACCCTAGGAGATGAAGCGCCAAAAGTCATGTGGGCCTCGTTTGGGTAAGTTAGTACATCAAATTCTCGGGGTCGTAACTTTTGCATACGATCTTCGTTTTAGGCGCACAATAACCCGTTGGAAATTTCTAAACGAGAAGAACAATTTTTTGCTGGCTTAGATAAGTGCCTTCGACAGTCACCTGGGCCACAAATCCCCAAAAAACATCGTTTAGGGCCTCGAAACGACCCCGGAAGTTTGGAACCCGAAAAACTACCAAGGTGGAAAACTGTTTTTCGAGCCAATGGAATAGGTGGGTGGCCATTGATATCCACCTAGATCAATCCACAATCCTTAGGAAGCAATCTTCTCCATTGTGTTGAGTTCCCCCATCAGATGAGGAAAATTCTGTTGAATTTGGCCCCGGGTGAGCCACTTGCCTTGGTGCGAGAGTTGCTCTGCTTTGATGACTCAATAAAGTTGGATCCTTTGTTGTCGAGTGCCCTTTATATGTCTGTCCAAAATATGATCATCGGACGCCTATTGCATGCAGTCAGGGTTGAGCTATGTTGGTTTCAACTGCTCTGCTATCTCTAAGGTGTCCAATAATGGTGGGAAATATGGTCGAAGGAGAGCCACATTGAAGACTGGATGCAGACCAAGGAAGGGGGGGATGTTGAGCTCAAAATCAGTGTCACCCACAGCCTTGGTGATGGTGTATGGCCCATAATGGAGTGGGCGAAACTTTTGATGGGGCCCGGTAAGGTGTTCTTTCTGCAAATGCAACCAAAATTTATCTCCAACCTGAAACTTATGTGGAACCCGATGTTGATCATGGCGTTGCTTGTACTTGGCACTAGACTTATGTAGAATATCCTGAACCTGTTGGTGAATGTGTTGGATCCGCTCAATGAACCGGGTGGCTTTTTTAGCTTTTGGTGGAGCAGGGGACGAGTCGGTCGAAGTGGTCGCCAGGGGTAGTGCAACATCCATGGGGCCCAATGTTTGGAATCCCAACCCCACCTAAAAGGGGTTGTGGCCAATTGAGTTATGCAGGGCTCGATTGTAGCTATGTTGGACATAGGGAAGACTCTCATCCCATGTGCGAGGGTGTTTTGAATTATACATGTGCAAGATATGTACGACCATCTGGTTGACGACCTAAGTTTGGCCATCTGTCTAGGGGTGGAAGGCAATGGATTTGGTGAGATTGGTATCCTGTAGTTACCAGAGGCTCGACCAGAATGAGCTGAGGAACCAACTGTCATGATCTGAGATAATGGTTTGTGGGATCCCAAAATGTACCCATATGTGCTCAAAGAAGAGCTTGGCAGTGGCTTTTGCTGTGATGTTCTTCTTGTAGGGGCTAGAATCTCCATCTTGGAAAAGCGATCAACAACCACAAAAACACAGTCATTTCCCCTCTTAGTGGATAGGAGGCCCTACATGTAGTCCATTGAGATGGATTCCCACAGCCTATTAGGAGTAGGCAGAGGGGTGTACATGCCTTTTTTCTTAGTGCTCGGTTTGGCAATAGCGCAGGTGGTGCAGGACCTGATATACTTCCCGACATCCTGTCAAAGTTTCGGCTAGTAGAAATGTTTCTGCAGAACTGCCACTGTATTTTTGACACCAAAGTGTCTTGCCACCTGACTGTAGTGAGATTCCCAAATCAACTTCGCGCACTCGCTTGATGGAACACAGAGATGGCCCAGACAACACAACATCCCATCCTTAAGATGGAAATTAGTGACCACTGAGTTGGCGCCCACCATTTGGTAGGTCGTGGAAAATGTGTCATTTGTTGGTAGCCACTGAAGGATTTGTGCGAAACTATCTATCATCTCCTTCCTTTGTTACATGAGGGCTTCCTCAAGCAACATTTTGAAAGGATCTCTTGTCCCATCATATTTATTTTCTCCTGCCATGAGAGATCTCTTGGGCATGTGAGAGCTTTTGTCCTCAAGAAAAACAAGCTCGAGACCCAATTCTTTGTACCCTGACCTCACTGGGAACATGCATTAAGACGACAAGGAGCAGACCGCTCTAATACCATTGATCCGGATTTTATAAGCAGAATAAAATGAATATAGATTATTAAAAGATGCTTAACACAAAATAACAGAGATATAGTAAAACTGGTTTTCTATTCAATAAGGAAATAAGTTGAAACTGTAAAATGCAGCAGAAAACAAGCTTGTTGGATTGGTGGTGGCTTATCTCTGAGAAGAGATGTGACAGTTGCGCTCATTCGCAAGAAGATGGTTACAATGAGGCTCTGAAGGCCTTTTACAATAAACAGGAATGTCAAAAACCCTAGACATCCAAAAACCTAACCCTAGTAGATGAAGTGCCAAAAGTCATGTGGGCCCCATTTGGGTAAGTTAGTACATCAAATTTCTGTGGTCATAACTTTTGCATATGATCTCAGTTTTAGGCGCACGATAGCCCGTTGGAAAGGTCTAACCGAGAAGAATAATTTTGACTGGCCTAGGTCAATGTCTGTAGTTGTCACTTGGGCCTCAAATCCCCAAAAAACATCGTTCAGGGCCTCAAAATGGCCCGAGAAGTTTGGAACCCGAAAAACTGCCAAGGTGGAAAACAGTTTTTCATACTAGTGGAATAGGTGGGTGGCCACCAATATCCACCTAGATAATTATGCAAGAGGGACAAGTGATTAGTTATGAATCACAAAACTTAAATGAGCATGAGCAGAAGTATGTCACTCACGATTTGGAGCTCGCAACAATTGTGCATGCATTGAATATGTGGACACATTACCTGCTCGAATGAATATTTGTCTTGATGATCAACCATTGTGGTCTAAAGTATTTGTTTTGACCAACCAAGGTTAAATGTTAGAGAGGCTAGATGGGTGGCATTGATCAACGAGTTTGATTTTGAAATAAAACACATAAAGGGAAAGGATAATAGAGTGACAGATGCACTCAGTGGGAGTGTGCAAACAATACAGTCAACAACAACAATGTGGGAGAGTTTGACATTTAGCAAAGGATCAAAACCCTCTCACAAGAAGACGAGTTCTTCAATCATGTGAAAGAATGGTTGCAACAATAACCCAGGGACAGAAGGTATGAAGGATATCAACTTGGGGCTGATAATTTGTTGCTATACAACAACAAGTTGTATGTACCTAGTTCATCAGAGATGAGTCACCTGATCATGGATGAATTCCATAAGAGACCTTATGTAGGTCACCCTGGTTACCAGAAAAGGGTAAAAACAAGAAGGCAATTGTATTGTTGTTCTAGAATTAAGCAATACATTGTAGAATACATTGTCAATTTTTTGGAATGTCAACAGGTGAAAGTTGAGCATAAACACCTTGCAGGATTATTGCAACCATTACCAATTCCAGAATCGAAATGTGAAACAATCTCCATGGATTTTTTTACGCAGTTGCCAACGACAGTTAAGTAACACGATGCAATCATGGTAGTGGTAGATAAGTTGAGCAAGGAAACTCATTTTATTCCCATTAAATCTAATTTTAAAGCCATAGACGTTGGTAACATTTTTATGAAGGAAATTTTCAAATTGCATGGTCTACCCAAGACCATAATCTAAGACAGAGATGGTAACTTCACCTCAAGTTTTTGGAAAAGCTTGTTTGCAAGCTTGGGAACCCAGTTAGTGTTTAGCACAGCCTACCATCCTCAGACAGATGGTTAGACTGAAAGAGTAAACATAGTGCTAGAGGACATGTTGAGGATGCAAGTTATGCATTATCCCAAGCAGTGGGAAGAGTACCTACCATTGGTAGAGTTTTCCTATAACAATGGTTATTAGGAATCATTAAAGATGAGTCCATTTGAGGCTCTATATGGCAGAAAGTGTAGAGTTTCAATTAGTTGGGACAGTGCAGTGGACAAGATCACAACTGGACCATAATTGTTAAAGGAAATGGATCAGACCATGGTATAGATAAGACATAATTTTAAAATAGCCCAGGATAGGCAAAAGAGCAATGCAAACAACAAAAGAACTCATAAAGTGTTCAAGGTGAAAGATCATGTGTATCTCAGGATAAAACTGAAGAGGATTTCCCTAAGGATGGGGACATGTGCTAAGTTAGCACCCCGCTATTGTGGACCATTTGAAGTTCTAGAAATAGTGGGACCAGTAACGTATAGAATTGCATTACCACCCATTGTTAGAGCTCATAATGTGTTCCATGTATCATTGTTAAAGAAATATGTTCATGATTCTAATCATGTTATTGATTGGAATGTGATACAGGTCAAACCAAAGGGAGAATTCCAACACGAACCTCAATGCATCCTGGAATGGAGAGAAACAATGCTTCGGAACTGAGCCATGATGTAGGTCAGGGTGAAATGGAAGCACTTTGGAGCAGATGAGGCTACTTGGGAACTGGAGGATGCCATGAGAGTGGCATGCCCATTTTGTTTCATATATATA
>CBVK0100154701.1:0-27160 GCA_900067695.1 Picea abies
AAGGTTGGCCCAAAAGAACATCACAAACTTCGAGAGGAGAAACATCACACAATACCTCATCTTTGAAGGGCTTGATGTCGTACAACAGTAGGCACTGTTGGCTGATGTGGAGATCACTTCCTTGGCAGAGCCATCCAATGGTGTAGGGTTGTGGGTGCAGCATTGTTGGTAGGGCCAGCCACTTGATGACCTCTTCTGAGATGAGGTTCTTTTGGCTACCACTATCAACAATGAAGTGCAGTGGGGTGCCTTTTACCCACATCTGTGAATGGAAGAGGTGCTCTCCTTCTTCTGGCTCATCTGGTTCACCAGGCTGGAGCTTAGTGGTAGCAACGGTGGCACTGGGTTCCACGTCAATGAACCGTCTTCCCCTTTCTGGTTCTAGCTTAGAGTCAGAATCCACATCTGATTCAAGGGCTTTCACTTTGGCCACCAGCGACTATTTCGATCGACAGTCAGCACTATTATGCCAAGGGCTCTTATGGAAGTCACACCACTTCCCGGTATCTTTCTTTGTCTTTCCGGTGTCCTTCTTTTCTTGTGGCTTGGACTGGTAGTCCTGATACTATCCATATTTTCTCTGTCCTTTGTTCTATGGGTTGGGGCCGCCCTTTCCTGGATTTTGTTGTGAGGGGTTCCCAGGCCCAAATTGCCACGTCTTTTGTTTGAGCTTCTGCTCGATTTTGACGGCATATCAATAGGCCACGCCCAAGGATGAGATGTCCAAAAATTCCATTTCAGTCTGGATGTTTCTATGCATAGCATCGTGATACTTGAGCACCAGATGTCACTCCAAATCTTTGATACCCAGCTTGGTGCGCAAGGTATGGAAGATATTTGTGAAATCTGTCACTTCTTGGTCTCTTTCGTGCCACAGTGTGGTCCATTTGGTATATAGGTCATCGTAATTTCCGACAGGGTAGTATTGTTCCTTAATAGAATCCCTGAAGGATTCCCAGGTGGTCATGACTAAAAATAATGAGGCTTCCTCTATTTTTTGTTGCTCACAGAAGGTTTCCCACCAATCTTTGACATGGGGAATGGCTTTGAGGAGCGCAAAAGTAATCTTTTCTCTATTCGAGAAGTTATGGACAGAAAAATACCCTTCTAGCAGATTCACCCACTTGTCTATAGCATCTTCATCTGTCTGACCTTCAAATATAGGAATATCAAAGTTTATTTGTACCTTGAAGGGGGTGGCACCTCAGTTCGAAGAAGATGTGTTGTCTGTTGGTAGCCGTCGAAGGATTTGCGCGAAACTATCCATCATCTTGTTCCTCTATTGCGTGAGGGATTCCTCAATCAATAGTTTGAAAGAATCTCATGCCCCATCATCTTTCTTTTATCTTTCCATGAGAGGTCGCTTGGGCATGCAAGAGATTTTGTCCTCAAGAGAAACAAGCTCAAGACCCAACTCTTTGTACTCTGACCTTGTTGGGGACATGCATTAAGACGACAAGGAGCAGACCGCTCTGATACCACTGATCCGTATTTTATGAGCAGAATGAAATGAATACATATTATTAATAGATTATTAGCACAAAATAATAGAGATACAGTAAAACTAGTTTTCTATTCAATAATGAAATAAGCTGAAACTGTAAAATGTAACGGAAACAAGCTTGTTGGAATGGTGGCGGCTTATCTCTAAGAAGAGATGTGATGGATGTGCTCATTCGCAAGAAGAAACTTACAATGAGGCTCTAAAGGAATTTTTTCAATAAACAAGAATGCCAAAAACCATATACATCCAAAAACCTAACCCTAGGAGATGAAGCGCCAAAAGTCATGTGGGCCTCGTTTGGGTAAGTTAGTACATCAACTTCCCAAGGTCGTAATTTTTGCATACGATCTCTGTTTTAGGCGTGTGATAGCATGTTGGAAAGGTATCATCGAGGGGATTCATTTTGGGGGCTCAATCATTCCTTCAACTATCATTAAGGAGCTCGATCACAAAAAACCTTCATTTAGGCCATCAAAATGGCCTTGGAAGTTAAAACTGCTAAAAATAGTAAATTGCTAAAATTGTCAAAAAAATGTCTTAAGCCAGTTGGAAAAGGTAGGTGGCCACCGATATCCATATAGATCACAATTGTAGCTTCACCTCCTCCTTTCTCTTCTTCTCCTTCATCTCCTCCCCCATGTCCTTTTGCTTCATCTTATCCTCCTCCTGGCGAGCTAGACCTGTTATCTTCAGAGTTTTCCTCTTCGTCCTCTTTGCCACTCTCTATGTCCTGGACTTCAACCTACATTTTTTGTTCCCTCTGCTTCTCTGTCCCACTGGACTATCCGACATGTTTATATCACGTAATTATCGAGCTTCCTATAGTATCAGTGTCAGATAACTTTGCATCGGTGACAGGCACAAGGAATTATTTTGGCCATTCCTTTATAATATGTTCCATATCTTCATCCGGGAGATTATAGTATGACTGCAATTCTTCCTGGTGCTCATCTCTTCACACAGTGATGTAAATGAAGTGGGGATCAGCGAGAAATTTCGCTATGGGCCAGTATTGATGCAGGGTACACGGTGTCATACAAGGGAATGCTTCAATGGCAAATTTCAACTGTTGATAATATCTATGAAACACGGCATTAGACTACCATTGCTTCGTCATGTCATTGGTATACCACAAGGTGGAAAACTGAGCGACCAGGGGCTCCGTCGATTCAATCTCTGGGAAAGTAGCTCCTTCAGACATCTGCCAAGCCACAAATGCAATCAATATGATCAACCAACTGTAGTGAAACTCATATCCTAAGTCTTGGGCTTTGCGGAAATCTTTCTCTAACTCGTTGATGATGTAGCTCACCTAGTTCATATGCAAGCCCTCCACACACTTTCTTGCAAGGTCCACAACAAACCTGGTGACCTATGTGGGGTGGTTCTTCCTCACTAGCTTGCTAGCTAAGAGTTGACAAGCAAGGTGCACTGCGCCATCCTGTATGGAGGCTACCTTGTAACCTCACTTCCCCTTTTCTACCTCTCCATATGTTTCTTTGATGCATTGTGTTAAAGAACGGTCTAAGGTATTCCCTGAATAGAACTATTGTGGGTTAGGACCCTTCAAACTTAAACTTGTGATCTGATGGATCAGCGTCGAATCCACAATAATTATTCTATCAAGCCATAGATATCCTCCATGATAGCATGATAAAAGGAGTTTAACGCAAGCGTTAACCTCCTAGTGGTGGCCAAAATGTGGAATATTCATTATGTTTAATATGGTTGACTGCACCAACCCCTTGGTCCATGGCTATGAGACGAGGTGAGGATTCTTTCCGGTTTTCTTCGTTAAGTAATGGTGAGGAGCTAGTGTGGTGTAGTTCTTCCAGTATCCTAAGTCGAACTCATTGTGCTTCAACAGCGGGATCTACCCTAACTGAATCCCTACTATGTGAATTCCTTTTGGAATGTACGTAGTGAACACAAAGTACTCAAAATCATGAGGGATACCGTCATTGTTAATAGTGTTAGCTAGAGGCATAATATAATGAGGCATTATCGATGGGATCTGCTTCACATTAGCCATATTACTGCGGTGCTTTCTTCTTTGTTCAGCTACAGGTTTGATGTGGGTGGAACAACGTCCGGTCGAAGGGGAAGCCTGTAGTCCCCTAATCGATGATGCCTGAATACCTTTAGATACAGGTCTATCAGCCATGAGCTTCCTAAGAACTTCCTTGACATACTTCTCCAAGTCATTGGGTTCGCCCGACATTCTAGATTTTAACAGACAACGGATAGACAAACAAACATGTGGGGTATACTTTTAGATAATGAAAGGTAGCACAATTTGACACTTGGAAAATTCTCAATTTATCTCAGTCAATCATGGGTAGAAAAAATTGGTCCTAGCACCTTGATCGATGATATAAATAAGTGGGGCGATGTGACGGATCTTCCAACGGACAGGGACTAGAGTTAAACACTTCCATTAATGTAAATCTATCCATTATGGCACGGTATCAACATCCAAAAGAACTCTATAAACCCATAAATGTGTTTCCTAATCATTCTTGACCATCCTTCTAACGGTCAGTGTGCCTCCAATGATCATATAACTTCTCCAAGGCGAAGTTCAAATCTGTGCAGACCTGTTGTTCTAGGGAGGTTCAAACCCTAGGAACCTGCCTCCTATGAGGTTCCAGTCTGAGAAGTCTTCCATCTGGTTTCCTTAAATTCTTGTAGCTTTTCCAACTTAGCCTAATTTTTATTGAGCTTCCTTTCCTTCTTTCTTGTTAACTGAGTCTCTTTAACTGTTTCTAGAATCCTCTTTCCATTTTTATTCTTAGCTTCCCCCAGCGTAGTGGCTTCACACTGTTGAGGTACCCTCAAAGGTTCTAAAGTTAATATCCCTTTTCTTAACACTTCTTGAGTGGGCACACTTATCTCTTGGGTATATAGTTCCTTCAAGCCTTCTTGCATTATTTCAACCTTGATAGTTAACTCTTTTTCTTTTTTTCCCTCCTGCGTTGTTGCTTCGACTTATCCTTTCATTCTTATCTAGTTGGTCTATTTTCCTAGCTATTAAATCCCTTAATTCTTGATTTTTATTTTATGTAGCTTCTTCCATTGCTTTCCTTTTGATCTGATCCTTCTCAATCAAAGTCTTACCTAACAAAAGAGGGAAAGGGGCATTGTCCCCAAAAAACCTAATAATTTCAAATTCTTCTTCAGTCAATGTTCCATGAACAATAATAGGTACAGTAGTTACTCTTCCACATAAAGTTATCATCTTACCCTTAAAAAATCCTATCCTTCCTAAATAAGGTACCACAGTAGGCTTTCCCAAAATTTTCCAAGTTTCTTTTGTCATAATATTCACTTGTGTTTCTTCATCTAAGACTATACAGTCTATGTCGAAGTCTTCTATTCTTGCACTTATGCGTTGTTTTGCTCTCGGGATTTCTGGTAAAATGACATCTTTATGAACATCCATTGTTTCTTCCAACTATAATAACATAGTCTGAACTTCCTCTAACCTTTTATCTTTATGAATTTCTAACATACCCATAGTCTCTTTACTCTTTTCATATTTTTCTTGTCTTATGTCCCTCCCTTCAACTTTAGCAATAATCCTTGGACAATCCTCAACCTCATGACCAACAATCTTACAAAAAAGACAAATAGGGCCTACTATAGCCCTTAGCAAGATGTCCCGACCTTCTGCAATTATTAAACAAATTAAATCCTCGTTTTCTCTTAAATTTTCCCCAATCTTTTATATTTTGCACACTTCCCCTAGGATCATAGTGTTGGACCTACAATCTACAAAATTTCTTTCTAGGTTCCTACATCCACTTATCAGTACAAAAACTCTTTCTATGCATAGGAATAACATGTATTTCTTAATCTCTATTAAATTTATTCAAATCACCTCTTTCTTTCACTTGTGCCCTAGCCCTCAGACTAGGACAGAGTCTATTAAACATACTTAAATTCATGCTTTCGAAAAAAAAAATTTCACTTATATTTCTTTTACCAAATCACAATGATTACCTCTTTTAGAATCTTACCTCTTTTCTTCAGAATAGCGTACTTCCTTGGAACAAAGCTTCACAACTCAAGTAGAGTATTGTGCACTTCAGTAATATACCTACACATAAAGATTTTCTTTTTCTTCACTTCAGTTCCTAGCAATCACATTTTCAGGTCCCAACAACGGAACCATTTGTTGGCACAGGGGAAGACCCAAGGTTCAATGCTTAACATCGCACAAACAAAACCCCGACTACCAGCCCTTTCGGAAACACTTGCGAAGCAAGCGAATTATCACCCGAAGTAGAAGCAGGGGGGATTACAGGATGCAGGTGTCTGTAACCAGGATGGGACACAGATCTGTGATAGGAGCACTTCGCAGAATATACTGTTAACGCTTAGGAAGTGAACATGCATTAGTTTATTAACCTCATTAACACCACAGAGCATAATCAAAGACAGATAAGCGAACAAGTGATTATGCACCCTGAGCAATTCGCACTGTAAGTTAATTCTAGCATTCATTTACCCTAAATTACTTAAAAAGAAAAATATATACTCTTTACACATCATAATCAAAGAACTAAGCAAATGCATAATGGAAATAACACTGCAAAAACAAAACCATGAAACACCAGATATACATGGTTCACCCCAGGGTGGGGCTACATCCACAAACCGCTTCACCTCTTTATTATTTGCCAAGATATTACATCCAGTCACTCCTATGCACTAAGCCATAGACTCGAACTTCGCACAAGACATGAGATCTGCGCACTAAGCACTAGATCCTTCTTTACCTTCCAAAACTAGGTCACATGCACAGAGCCACAATATCTTATCACATCACTTAGCACCTCAAGCACTAAGCACAGTCTACAAAAATGAAGTCGAGCACAAATCCTCGACCACTTACATTCGTTCGCAGAGAGCTATTGTTTCACACAGAACTTCTTTCTTCTACAATACATTCCTCTTTATTTATACTTTAAAAACCCTTACAATAAGGTCTAAACATGGGGAAAACTCATGGGCCGACATCCCATAAACCCATTACAAAACCCTAGAGGACCCCTTACTGGGTCCACATAACCCTCAAAATATGTGAGATCCACAATCTCAGCTCCGTCGGGGCACTCCTAGTTCGACCAGCGTGTCGAAGTCCAAAAGTGGGCCAAAACCTCCAAAATTGACCAAAGTTTCCCCAAAACTTGGTCGAGGGCCAACACCGTGTATATATACAATTTTTCCCACATAAGCCCACGTATTTCTCAAAAAATGTAAATCTTTCCTCATTCTTTGTCCTTTCATTCATGTCTGGTTGTTCAATCTTCTTCATCCACTTCTGAGAGTGTCATGTTCTCTGAGTGTTTGTTCTTTCAACTTCCATCCTTTCAACATTGTCCTTCTTACATGCTCTTCTTTTCATTTCATACTAAGCATTCCTCATGGACTATCTCCTTGTGTTCCAACAATCCTAGAATTTTTGGACAAACTCACTACAGTTGTAGCATCTCATGGTGTGACAATGTATAATAATTTGTCCCACAAGTTTACATCTCCAACATCTTAAGATGTTATTGAATCTTCTAACATCTCTCCTTCCACAATGTCTACAATCCAAAGCTTTGTCACCATATTCATTACATGAGAAACAATGACCATTGAAAACACTTTCATACCTTTGATTTTGTGTTCACCTTGAAGGTGTCTCTCTTCTAAACTTGCTTTGAGGTATAGGACCTGCTTCTTGGTTTCTTCCTTGCTCTGATCTTATGAATATTTTATTTCTTTGTGTTGGTTTTTGACTTGCAACTTTACTTTCACATTTTGAAAATGAGGGGCCTGCATCATGCTTCATAGAAGAGCCAACTTCAGAGTGTGAAACTTCCTTGTTGTATCCAAGAACAAAATTATCATTTGGAGATTCTTTGATTATCTATGATTTCATCCAATATTATTGAGATGTTCATGAACTTGATGTGAGTGTTTGACTTCACGACTTTCCTTCTGATGTCAACAACTTCTACTTCCATCTTATGACATGATTCTTCCTTTTTATTTACCTGATTCTTCAATAGTTCCTCTATCCTTTTGGCTCATCATCTACCTTCTTATTTTCTTCTACTTGACTAATTATTTCATTCTTTAGTCTCTTGATCTCTTCTTATTTCTCTTCTAATTGAGTCTTTTTACTTTCTTCTTGTTCTTTGAGCATTTTCTTTAGTGCCATGGTATGCTTTAGATACTTTTCTAGGACTTTCTTAGTGTATTTTTCAAGATACTCAAAAGCAATTGAATAATGTCCTATTTCCATGATAACATCATCTAACTCAGATAAAAAAAATTCTTTAAACTTCAACAAATATTCCTCTTCATCTATAAGATAATTGTTATTTGATTCTACACAAGCTTCTTCTAGACCTCCTTCTTCATTTGTATAAGAAAATTCATCATCATCAAACTTATAATTATTGCAATCAAAAGCTTTTGGAGAGTCTTTAGCTTCATTGTCCTTGATGGAATTGTCTTCAATGTCTTTTATTTTGTTTTGATAAACCTTCTCTATCTTCATCCATAGTTCCTTGGTGGAGGAATGTTGTCCTATACTTTCTTTGATAGAACCTGAGAGTCCATTGAGTATGGTCTTGAGTGGCACTGCATTGTTCTTCTCTTCTTCCTTTTGGGCTGCAAATTTTGACTTATTCTTTAAGGGAATTGATCCACCAACAACTGTGTTCCAAATGCCTCCTCTTTTTTCTTCAAATCCCCTTTCATTTATATTCTCCATGCTGAGTAATTTATCTGATCAAAGAGGGGAACTTCATCTACATGTTCATCCATTTGTGTGTCCATGGATCTCCTTCAAGATTGTAAGGCTTATAGTGAAGGGATTCTCTAATACCAATTGTTGGACACACCAACCACACTGAGAGGGGGGTTGAATCAGTGTGAGGCTCTTTTTAAACTTCTTACAAAACTTTATTTAGAAATCACAATTTACTCATTACTTCCATTCACATTTAGTTGCTTACATGTAAACATATCTCAAAAACATACATCGACAATAAATAACAATGAACCATCAAAATAATGAACATAAGGAACACCAGATATATGTGTAAGTTTATTTTGTATTATGTGTTATATGAGACTACAATCTTCAGGGTTTACCAACACCAACTAAAAAAGGAGCACCAAATCCAAGAGAACACTAACTCTCAATGCAAGACCCATCATGTGTATCTCAAAACCAACCGACATGTGAGGAATCCAACTCTCAAGTACATGACCCAACTTGTAGACATAAAACCAATTAAGTCAACAAGTACGCAGTCTGTCTATATTGCAACATGGATGTGTACGCGACCTGTCTATATTGCAACATGTGTATGTATGTGACCTCCTCCACTATCAACATGTGTACACCTTCAGAAAGCTAGTGTTTATGAAACTTCACAACTTATGCCCTTTTGACCCTTTTTTCCTTTGTCACATCCACTTGTAACCTATCATTACAACCACCATGTCACTAACCAACCTGTACCATCATCAACCACAGAAAAATCTAGACCATACAACAACCTATGGATGTTCCTCATGCATACACCATCACACAACATATATATGCCTCAACTATATTAGAACATAACCACTCAACCAACCATCCAACATCTACCATATCCAAATATCATAACAACCATACAAATAATTATTCAAGCATTCACCATACCATGAGCATATCTACGCATCAAACCAATATATAACTATACCAGAACTGATGTAACAAATTTGAACCTATAGACTGGTGTCCTGGGAACTTGCTTTAGACTTCAAGAACCTGGCACCAGCACTTACTCAAGCTTTTCATTTATTTTCCATGTATACATGACCTTTCCTTCTTTAGCATGCTTATGTACACACCCTCTCCTTCTTCGACCCACATATTTACACAACCTCATACATTGTCAACCCGCGTACTGCTTCAGAAAACTAAGGTTTTATGAACCTATGAAACTTTCGTCATCAATCCTCCTTGGTGCCTTAGACATGTGGAACTTGTGATGTGTCCATGAGTACCTACAATGAATATTTCACCAAAATAGATCTTCAATATACTCCAAAGATTCATCTCCATAAGAGACCCTTTCTCTCTTATTTATACTTCTCCAAGTAGCTTCCTCTAGGGGTTACCTTCTAACTAACTTTACCGAAATTCCTTATTTTAGGGATAACCCACTTCTAACCACATTGTTTGTTCGACAACACAGGTATTCCAACAGAGGACAAACACCTTCAGTAACCACTCACATAACCATATCAAATATCAACACACCGATGTTTTCACGTGGTAAGACCCCTATGGGGAAACATCCACGGCCCCATCCAACGCGGCCACTTGGAGTAGTTTATTAATGAAAAAAAAAAAGACTACAAAGAAATTTTACACTAGAGTTTCTCACAGTCGATCATCGATAAATGACCCTCCATGATCTTTAAATAGAGATCATGGACCAATCAAGTGTTAAACCATGGATCAATGGCCATTAATATTGAGGAGGGTATGAACCTTCAGATCACTCTATGTCTGGAGCATATTGTGACCATCAGATTTCCTAACTACAAATGCATACTAATGCATACTAAAGAAACGCACTAAGAAACACACTTTTACCTAACGACATATTAGACCAAGTAGATCTTAACTAACTCCTAAATGTCTAAATATCCTAAAATCCCCCCTTAAGAACAACTTTGGATAGGATTGAAGGATTTACAATGTTGACACAATAGGAGAAGGAAGGAGGCATTAGAGCCTATCCCCCCTTAATGATAGCTTCTTGAAATCCTAACATAGAGCAAAGTTTGGAAAACTTTGCTTCTGTAAGAGACTTTGTGAAAATGTTTGCAACTTGATCTTCTGTAGGGAAAAAGAGAACTTCAATAACTTGATCATGAATGAGATTTCTGATGAAGTGCATGTGTAGCTCAATGTTCTTGTTGTGCTAATGCTGAATTCAGTCTTTGGCGAGGTTTATGGCACTTTTATTTTCTCACCAAAGGCTGGTCGAATTTTGTTGCTTGAATCCAAACTCTAAAAGGATCTGTTGAAGCCACAAGGCTTCCTGACTTGCATTTACCACTGCTCGATACTCTGCTTCTGTTGAAGAAAGTGCAATAGCTTGTTGTTTATTACAGACCCAAGTGGCATGTCCTAAACCAAGGCTGAAAACATAACCTGCAGTAGACTTTTGATCATTAGGGTTGTCGGCCCAATCTGAATCAGTGAAACCAACCAATAAAGGACTCCCCCTGAACTGTAATGTATCCCAAACTGATATGTACCATAGACATAGTGAAGTATCCTTTTATCTAATTTCCAATGGATTTCATGGGGTGTTTGCATATACTGGGAAACAAGACCAATAGCAAAGGAAATACCAGGACGGGTATGATTCAAGTATAAGAGGCCACCAACTAACTGACGGTACAGGGTGGCATCAACTTCAGGAGAAGTACAGGTGGTAGTAAGCTTGACTCCAGAATGGAAGGGAGAAGGGGTTGATTTACAATCATCCATTTGAAAGCGATGAAGAAGGTCACAAGCATACTTAGACTGGGAAATAAAAATTCCTTCATTGGTTTGCAAAACTTGGAGGCCAAGGAAATAGTGTAAAAAACCTAAGTCTGTCATTTCAAATTTCTTCTTAAGATTGGTTTTCACATGGTTTAAAATTTTTGAGTCACTACCAGTAAGGATAAGGTCATCCACATAAAGGATAAGTATTATGAGATGGAATCCTACATTCTTGGTATAAACATTAGGATTAGAATGGCATCTAGAGAATCTAGTGTCAATAAGAAAGTTGTCCATTTTGGCATACCAAGCTCGGGGAGCTTGCTTAAGACCATAAAGAGATTTCTTAAGGTGACAAACAAGGCTAGAGTCATTCTAGACATAGCCAGGAGGTTGTTCCATGTATATTTCTTCTTTCAATTTTCCATGCAAGAAGGCGGATTTAACATCCATCTGATGGACCTCCCATTTATGTGAGGCAGCAAGGGCAAGAACAAGGTGGATGGAATTCATTTTGGCTAAGGGGGAAAAGGTTTCATTATAGTCAATTCCTTCAATTTGGGAGAATCCTTTGGAAACTAACAGAGCCTTGTGTCTTTCAATACTTCCATCTAATGCATACTTAGTTCTTTAGACCCATTTACATATGACAAGTTTTATTCCTTTTGGAAGAGGTACAACATCCCAAGTATTGTTTTCCATTAAAGAACGATACTCTTCATTCATTTTTGTATCCCAATTTGGATAACCTGAAGCTTCTACAAATGTCTTTGGATCATGAGTCTATGAAACTTGAGCCAAAAGAGAAGAGGCTCGCTGGAACTATGAATGTGTTCGAAGCTGATCTAAAGGATCAACGACAAGATCACCAACTACTTCTCGTGTTGAATGGACCCATCTAGGAAGTGGTGGAACTGGTTCTTGTCCAAGTTCAAAGGACTCATCTAGAGGAAGGTCAGCAAGTGGAGGTGGATGTTCATCCTCAATGTCATCATCTGAAGAAGAAACCAGAATAGGAATAGAAGAAGGCACAAATGCCAAAGATGGCTCGTAGGTCGAAGAAGGCACAACCATCGAATTAGGCTCACAAGCCAAGAGATTTTCATCAAAATTAACATCTCTTCTAAGAACAATTTCATTACAATGTGGTTGAAGAAGTATATAACCTTTGACATCTTCAGAATAACCAACAAATATACACTTCTCACTTTTAGGCTGCAATGCTTTCCTTTTCTCATCATGAATGTGAGCCCATGCTATACTACCAAATACATGGAAGTAAATTATATTTGGTTTAATTTTAGTCCAATCTTCTTCTGGTGTTATATTTTTAAGAGCCTTTGTGGGAGTGCGATTGAATATGTAATTTTCACAGTTGATTGCTTTTGCCCAATACTTTAGACTTAATCCCTTAGATTGGATCATACAATTAGCCATTTCTTTTAAAGTGTGGTTCTTTCTCTCAGCAACACCATTTTGTTGTGGTGTATATGGAACAGTGTGTTTCATTTGGATGACATGTGTAGTGCAGTAACTTGTAAAATTATTGTTCACATATTCACCTCCATTATCTATTCTTAACTTTTGAATTTGATGTCTAGATTGATTTTCTACAAGGGCCTTGTAGGCCAAAAAATTGTCAAAAACTTCGCTCTTAAGTTTTAATAAGTAAACCCAAGTACGTCTAGAAAAATCATCAATGAAAGTTAAGAAATAATTGCACCCAGAAAAATAAGAAGAAAAAAATGGACCACACAAATCACTGTGAATAAGTTGTAAAGGGCATGAGGCATGCCAAGAGGCACGTTTGTCAAAATTGTCTGAATGATGTTTGTCGAGAACACAAACACCATCTATGCATGAAACAAGAGGAAGACTAGTCACCATCTATTGATTACATAGTTGCTACAATGAGCGATAGTTTAGATGACCAAACCGCTCATGAAAAAGTTTGCTCAAGTCATCACTATGAGCAACAAAAAATGATGAAAAAGTTGATGACCCAAAGTTGTCAAACTTGTATAACTTGGTAATATCAACAACAATTCTAGTTGCAAGAACATGCTTAGGATATTTTAGATCCTTAATTACAACTTGGTGAGGTGAAAACTCTACGGTTTTATCTTCACCTGAATGAGTGATTTGATATATTGATAGAAGGTTACAAGAAAGACTTGGAACACATAATACATCATTAAAATGACCATTATCTACTTGAACTGTTCCAGATCCTACAACATTAAGAGATCTATCATCACCAACAAATATTTTCTTGGTGTTACACTCATTTAGAGCAGAAAATATGGCTTTATCCTTAGCCATATGATAATATGCTCATGAATCAATAAGCCACTCATCAGAAGAAGAAGTAGAATTTGTGTTGAAGGATAAGCCAGAAACGGAAAGTGCATGTCCATGAGAAGAAGAAGAAGAAGAAGAAGAATCAATACTGATGTTGTGCTTCTTCATCACTGCTTTTAAAGTTGCCATCTTCTTGAAACATTTGGACTCATCATGACCATCTTTATCACAAAATTTGCAATGTCTGTCAGTGTTCTTATTTTTATATTTTGCTCCTTTGTCACCATTAGGAGCTGAAGCTGTCTGAGCAGGTTTGGGACCCTTATATTGTTTTTTGTTGTAGCAAGGATGTTTCTTATTGGGATACTTAGGTTTATCTTTCTGCTGGGCAACTAAGGCTTTGTTAGAGGTACCAACAGTGCTGATCACTCCAATTTGTATAAGCTTATATTCCTCTCTAATCAAAGAAGCACAAAAGGACTTAAGAGTGGGTTTTTCATAATCTTTCCCTAGAGCCTCTCTCATGGAATAAAAGGTAGATACAAACACATAATATGCACTACCTAGCTTAAAAAGAATAAGATATATGCAACGCTCTTCCTCCATTTTTATCTTACATTCTTCACATAAAATTCTGAGTGTTTTAAACTTAGATAGATAGTCTCCAAGGCAAGAAAAATCACTTGGAATCAAGTTCAGTATTTGATTTTCTAACTGTTGTGCTCGAATAATATTGAGTTTACCAAACATAGATTCAATCTTGTCCCAAGCTTCTTCGGGGCCGTCAATTTCTTGAAGGTGGTACCTTAAATCAGGAGAGATGGACATTCCAATTAGTCCTCGTGCTTCGTCATTCCTATTATCCCATTTGGATTTCTTATAATCATCAGTGGGTGATTTTTCCTTTCCCAAGGTAATCTGGTACAAGCCTTTACTTCTTAATAAATATTCCATATGAGATTTCCATTGGAAGTAGTTGTTGCTAGTAAGCAAGACATTACTTGTAGAAGACATATTAAATATGAAAATAATGTGGATTTAGAAACTTAAATTGATGATCTGGATAAAAATATATCGAAAAGTTATGTGGTTTTAAAAAAAAACGGCATTGAAAATGGACTTCCAATGGGAGAGTTATGCCCTTTTAAAAAAATGCATAAACGGTAACCTACTGACCACGTGATAGTGAAAGTTGTTTTATAAAGTGACCCACTTTTATAAAGAGAGGTGGGGATCACTTTTACAATGAAGTTATTTTATAACAGAAAAGATGCAAACTTTTTCAAAAAAGTAACAAAAGAGAGACTTGAACTCAAGACCTCTTACTTAATCAGGAAAGTTTTAATCAAATGGTCTAGAAAAACATATTGTAATGTTCAGAAGGAGGATTGGGGGTGTTGTTGTTGCTATTGTGGAATATGGCCTTGGAGAGCGTGCTAAAAAAAAACTATTTTCACACAAGAAAAAAAAAATTTGTTTCTCGATGACAAAAAGGGTTAGATCTCGATTAGCTTACCAAAAAAAAAAATACAAAACCAAAATACTTCTCTACAAAAAAAAATTAAAATGCGTATTCAAACTTTATACCTCCGGATCTGACTGTAATGGTTGTATCTTGGGCAAACGGAAACCTTTTCGAGTGAAACGAAAAGTGTTCCTGAGTGAAATGATTGCTCTGGACACAATGGAATATTCCTCTCATCCTATAAATGTACAGAATGATAGAAAATGGATATGAGGCAACTCGGCTTGACAATCTCGATTTACAACAAGAGCGGGTCTTCAAACAGGCTCTAATACCATGTTCGACAACACAGGTATTCCAACAGAGGATGAACAACTTCAGTAACCACTCACATAACTAGTTCAAATATCAACACATCGATGTTTTTACGTGGTAAAACCCCTATGAGGAAACATCCATGGCCCCAGCCAACTTGACCACTTGGAGCAGTTTATTAATGCAAAAGAAAAAGATTACAGAGATATTTTACAATAGAGTTTCTCACAATCGATCATCAGCAAATAACCCTCCATGCTCTTTAAATATAGATCATGGACCAATCGGGTGTTAAGCCACATATCAATGGTCGTTAAGATTGAGGGGAGTATGAAGCGTCGGATCACTCTATGTCGGGAACATATCATGACCATCAGATTTCCTATCTACAAATGCATACTAATGCATACTAAAGAAACACACTTTTACCTAACGACATATTAGACCAGGTAGATCTTAACTAACTCCTAAGTGTCTAAATATCCTAACATTGTCCACTTATAACCACTTTATCCACAAATAGTAATCTCTCCATCTCTAGTTGCAATTAACTTATTTTTAATTTTTTTCTTGTTGCAACCACTTAACCCATGACTAACCACTTTGATTGTTCAACAACTTTAGGAGATTCTATAATAATTTGACTTATTTTACCTTCTAGGGGCTTCTGGATAACTCATGATGGTTCTCCAACTTCACAAATCCATAACTCTATAACCATGAGGAGTTATGTGGTGTTCCACATATCACTGGAAATAGCATGACAAGTATTATCCATCTTGCAAATTCACTAATCTTCATTACATTATTCATTAATCAACTTTGGGTTCCCTAACCAAATTGTTGGGGATAACCATTTGGACTTCACAAAGCATCTTCCTATGAGAGATTTAACCATAAGGGGGCCACTTTGGATTTCATCCATTTGTTACTTCCTATCAATCATGACATGAAATCAATGATGCAATTCCCTTTACTATCAACATATCATTATGACACCACTTGACATCGACCCGTTGACATCAATTGCAACATAATCCAACAATCAATAAATCAATGATACAAGCTTGTCACTCTAACAATACTTGATATAAACCCTTTGACATCAATGAAAACATAATACAACACAGTGCATTAAGGGTTTCGACCAGTTGGTGTGAGTTTGAATAAATGGCGGGTGCATCTCTTCTTCACCAAGTAGTTGCGTGAAGAGAGATTAGGGTTTAGGAATAGTCGATCGGTTAGCTAATGTTTGCAGGTGTAAATGATGGAGGTAGGTGTATATGGGATGGAAATCATAGAGACAGATATGGGACTGATAGATGTTTCCTTCTATGGAAAATGAAATTCCTAGGGAAAAGATTATTGGAGTTATACGACAACTTTGATACCATTGTTAGGCCAAGATGGAAGAAAAGATAACTCCACACTTGATTTGTTTTGCATTACTATGATAGGTACATATATACAAAAGTAAATGATTCTTGGTATTCCCTAATGGGTGACCATTCGTATCACCTATGACTCTTCATATGTACATAACAATTACAAGAATGCAATCCAAGGATTACGTGTGCAACATTTTCAACTTCAAGGAACTAGTATCATGGTGTGCTCGAAGGTTTGATTCAAGGACAAGACTAATTAAAGTCACAAGAAAAGAAAATAATCTGGTCATTTTTACTCTGAAGATGTTCAAGAAAATGCTTCTTCTTCCTCCTACAAATAAAACTCTCAATCTTGTTGATGCAGATTCTTTCCCAAACTCTCAAGTAGGCGACTCCAATGTATTAATAGACTTTCATCTACTATCTGCAAACATGTTGAGTGACCTTTCAACAATTGATATAACTTTTCTACAAGAACCATATCAAGACTTTTCATGGTTTTTCATGTATGTGGATGGAGGGGAGTCAAATTCACACATACCTAGGTCATCTCTATATGAAATGTACTTTTCCTTTTGAAAGGATGTCATCTTTGGTTGGACAGAGGTGATATCAAATGAACTTTGTTTCCACTTGTGTAACTACTTAAGTACTCAAATATTTTTCATGGATGCATATTTGGTGTTTGCAATTATCTATTGCAATGTCTTTGATGGTATCCTTGTTAAAGGGAGTGTAAATACACACAACGAATTAGTTCAATTATGGCACTTGGTTCTATACAGACATAAAGAACCATTCAATTTTTACATTGTTTAAGAAAGGTTTTTTAGAGAGTTCAGAAACATGTTGGTTTGGGTAGATCCTACGAGAATAACTCAAAAAGATGAGTAATTTCTCAAGGAAAAGGGAATTTGCATTCAAGAGGAAAACCATACATACATTCAGTTGTATGGTTGTTAATAAAACTCCCTTATACTCCCTATATTTGTATGTGATGGATATTTTATCACGTAATTTTTTCGACAATATAAATTCTAGTTTATTTTATTTGACGGGAAGAGAAAAAATCAATTCATTACATTGTCCTTTCAAGTTGGAGACATAATCATAAAGAATATGGTGCATCTAAAAGAAGTCTTAGAAACAATTAATTTGTTTAATCTAAGAGACAGATATTCCCTCGGGGGTTTTGACCCCTGGGTTATGTTCTCATGACATTTAGTATCAATAAGGTACACAAAACTTTTAATGAGATTTGATGAAGAAATCGGTGACAATCCCTCCACAAAAAAGGACAAGAATGGATGCAATGATGACTTGTCTATAGAAATAAGTTCCAATACGAAAATCCAGAGAAAAATAAGAAAAAGGGGGAAAAGTGTTACTAATGTCAAGTATTCCTCCAATCCCCAGCCACGTAAGAGCTCCTCCTCTAGGAAAAGAACACAAAACTAGAATCTAAATGGAGAAGAGATTAATGATAGGTGTGTTGCAGATGATTGTGGAGATAAACACCTCATGTCAATCTTGAACAGGTAGATACAATGTTCCAACAGAAAAGGAAATGAATCCCAAATAGAGAAAATTCACAAGATACAGGGAGCCCATGAAATGTTGATGATATGGAAATCAATAGTACAGATCTATCCAACTGAGTGGCCTAGAGAATTGTTGAAAGCCAAGAGATTACATAGGACCTCACAATAAAAGAAACCATGTTGTTTTAGGAGCATACCTTGACATTGCACAATGCTCAATACAACAAGGATGAAAATAAACTACAGATAGAGAGGGTTAGTGTCAAAATCAAAATGGTAGTTTATAAATTAAGGTCAATAGTCAATGTCTCGGGTGTTAGACCATATAGACTCATGAAAATACATCATTCTATAGGATATTATGTTGCCAATTCAATTTCAGAGCAAGATTTGCAAATGATTAAATTAAAGGAGAGAATAAGTGATCTTAAGGAGGAATTGACTCCCAAGCCACTATTTTCACAAACACTGGCCATACTTTCGACAAAACAAACACCTCCAAGTACTCCAGGAACGTCAAAGACAATTAGGAAAGTGCTTCAATTATTGAATGGAGTTAGATTCTATGTTGTTGAAAACATTAATAGGAGACTTGAGATAATCATAAATTTATGGGAGGTCAACACCATCCTACATCATCTTTGACAAAGGATCTCAAGTTTTACTGAATATTTGCAACATGATGAATCCTACTGTAAAAATGAGATAAATAATTTCATTGCATGGGTCACTATGATAACTAACCATCAAGTAAATCAATAGGGATTGTCCTCAAACAAAAGAATAAAGATAAATAAAGGCAGGTTCGGAAGCACGAGTAAAAATGTTGCAAGATGCAATTGTTTCTTGCGAAAAAACAATGAAAGGAGAGGAGATGTTATTTTAAAATATTTTTGTGTCATTAAAGAATTGTAGGGTCTAGAACTTTTTAGGAATTCAACAATGATCACTAAAAAAGAACTTGACAGTCACTTGGAAGAAATGAAGCCCTCATTAGCTAACGACTTCGACAACCTTATGGAGTTTCTTGAAGAATAACTATAACAGTGGTTTGTCACATTTGTTAATCACAATGAATACCACTTTTAAACCATGGACCAACTCCAAGTGGAATGAAAATAAGTAATGTTGGCCCTTGACCAAGTTTTGAGGAACACTTGGTCATATTTGACCATTTTTGGACTTCAACAGCTTGTCAAAGATGGAGCACAACGCGAAGCGGAGATCGTGGAAGCTAGACCCCTTTATTGGGTCCTTTTTGGGATTTTGGGGATAATGTAATGGGTATGGGATGTCAGCCCATGGGTTTACCCATGTTTAGGCCTATTTTGTAAATTATAAATAAGTAGCTAGGAAATGTAAGAAGAGGAGAAGATAAGCTAAGTGCTAGTAAGGCTTTGTGCATATTGTGTGAATGACTTGCAGAGCTGAGTGCAAGTGTTGTAAGTGCTGAGTGCATGGATTGTAAGAAGACTCTGTGCTAGATCTACTCGAGGAAGGAGGATCTAGCGAGGTGCGTGAAGATCTCCTTTCCTATGTGGAATACAAGTTTGAGCTTTGTGATGTAACCCAATTGACCAAAGCTAATAAAGAAGAAGAAGACTTTTTGGACATAGCCCCAAGGTGGGGGTGAACCACGGTAACTCTGTGTGGTGTGCTCGATGCTTCGATATAATGTGTTGGTGTCTTTCCATTTGTCGTGCTTGATATGATTATGCTATGTGCTTTGCTATGATATACTTAGATAGATCCACTTTGCTTTGTTCTTCTTAGATGTATGGGTGTAGATCTGACATATATGAAAGTGTTGAGTGTTAAACTTGTTTTGTTGTTGCTAAGTGCTAACTTAACCTAGATCTAAGTGAATGTTGCGGTGCTCTGTGCCATCTGCAGAGTGACTTGAGGGTTAAATAATGATGAATGGTCTATGCTAAAGTGCTTTCCAAGAGTTAGAATCACATAAATGTGTCCCAGCTAAGGTTGCAGACACCTAAGTCTTGCAACCACCCCTGCCTCTACCTTGGGTGAGACTTCATCTGCTTTGCAAGTGTTTCCGAAAGGGTCGGTAGTTAGGGTTTTGTTGGTGTGTTATTGAAGCGTTGAACCCTGGGTCTACCCATGTGCCAACAAATGGTTCTGTTGTCGGGACCTAAAACTGTGACTGCTGGGAACTAAGGAAGAAGAAGCTTTGTGCAAAGATCTGACCTAAAATTGTGAAATCTCTGTACGTAGGTATTTTTCCCTAGTGCATAGCTTTTTACTCGACCTGTGAAGCTTTGTGCCAGGAATAAGGTCAAATCTAAAGAAAGGAAGATCAAATCCGAAGAAAAGAAGCGAGATCTGAACACTTTGTGCTCTAAGAAAAGTAAAAGTGGAAATTTCTGAAAGAAAGAGGTCAGATCTGTAGAAAAGAGGTAATATTTGTAAGCTCTGTTCTCTAATAAAGGTAAGATTAGTCAAAATTTCTTAGATCTGGAAGCTTTGTGCTCTATAGGAGTAATATAAGTGAAATATTTTTTTTCTAGAGCATGGATCTAGGTATGTTTGATAGATTTTTTCCTAGTTTAAAAATGAGGGCAGTAATAGATGAAAGAAAGTTTGATATGAATAAATCTAATAATTATAATGATAGATATGTTATACCTATGCATAGAAAGAATGTATGGACTAACAAATGGATGCAGGATCCTAGAAAGAACTTTTTGCAGGTTAGGTATCACGATTCTAGTGCACAGTACAGAAGAGGTTGGGAATCATTCAAAAGAAAGCGAGGATTAATCCTATGTTACAGTTGCAGAAAACCATGCCATCTAGCTAAAGAATGCCTTGGTAGAGGACCTAGTTGTCTCTGTTACAAAGATAAGGATCATTAGGTATTGGATTTCCCTAGAATGATCGCTAAGCTTGAAAGGATAAATCTGAATCAAGAAGACCATAAGGAAGATCCAGAAAAGGCAGAAACCCAACAAGAATCAGAGAAAGTATTAATACAGATGAAAGAAACCGTGGAGGAACATAAAGATGTCTGATTACTAGATATCTTCAAAGAAAAGGAGCAAGTCAAAGCAAGAATAGGGGACTTCAACATTGACTGTATTCTTGATGAAGAAACACAAGTGAACATTATGCCAAAAAGAACTTGGGAAGCTATAGGGAAGCCTGCCATGATTCCTTCATTGGGAGGAATAGGATTATTCAGAGGAAAATTGATGATGTTATGTGGAAAACTCGCTCAAATACCTATGACATTCAATGGAACTTTGACAAAAGAAGATTTTGAGATTATCAAATTCATTGAGGACAACGCCCCATTTACTATGCTACTCAAGAAACCTTGGATTGAAAGAGATCAAGCCAAAAAGAAGGAAGAAGAAGAGGTTTTAGAACAACAGAGACAAGAGTTAAAAGATTTCATGACTAAAAGGATTGCACAGTTGATAGAAGTATAGGAGAACTGCTCGAAGCCATCTGACACTAGAAGCCCAGGTGTTGAGGCCAAAACTACACAAAAGGCTGAAATTTCTACCCCAAACAAAGAAGAAGTGATATATCTAAACCCTAGGAGAGAATCTCACCAGCATGAAGTGACTATGTCCGAGGAAAATAAGAATCAAAATGGGAAGAGAATCACCGAGATGAAGCTCACTGGAAAGAAGGCTAGAAAGCTAAGTAAGAAGAAGGCTAAGATTGAAAAATTACAGAAGATCCTAGAGGGTACCTCGCAGCAAGACACTTTGCAGAATTGGAGCTTCATCGGGATATTAGAACAGCAACATATGCCACTTCGTCGAGATGAAGTAATATAGCCATTGGAAGCCAATATAACCATTCGACTACCACTCTAAACAGTTCAGAAAGCATTTATGGATTGCCACTAGACCGTTCGACTGTGCCATAACGGATAGAACATCAGTTAATGCAGCCTCATACCCATTGCAAGAAGACCATTGCTAAGTTTCCCTACTTATTCCATCACACCATGCACCAAGAATACTTTTTTCTAAGTGAGAATTTGAGCCTAAAACCTGATATTACTTCACCCTGTGATCATTGCCTTGCTCCCATACCATTCACTATATTCTCTGAATTCATTTTACACCCGAGCTAGTTGACCCAATCTTGTATGTCGGATGAGCTCAGCATTTCTAAGTAAGTAGTTGAAGAAGTTTTGATTGAATTAATGACTGAGAGAGTCATGTCAGAGCGAGGATTATCTACAGGAGTCCAAGCATCGTCAATGAGAGGATCTCGGGCCTCCCCTTCCACTTCTCGCGTCGGTCCATCCTGGTCGACCGATGAGAAACAGACCAAGCAAAAGGATGACATTGCAAATGCCAAACTTATCCCATGCATTCTACCTACTTACTTACCACCTCTAAGCGGTGCCATCAACCATGACAGTGTACCTTGTGACTTTGAGTACACTTTGATCACCGCGTACCTTCTGAAGGGGGTACGCGTAGTTTGTGCTGACCAAGATAAGCTCGCACAGTCCACACTGCTTAATGTAATGAAAATCCCGCACTTCGGCAGACACCAGGAAATCAATGCATGCGTCAAAATGTTGTTGTCCTACTACCATGGAGGATACTTATGGTTAGACTATCGAATCACTATGGAGTCGACCTTGATCAATTGGATCACAGGACTTCATGCAAGGCCCTGACCCTGGGTGCAGTACCTTGTAAACCAGCTAGAGCTTGATTACAGAGAAGTGTAAGACCAAGGGTACGAGTTCCACTTTAGTTGGTTGCTCATACTAATCACTTTCATCACCTAGGAGCTACTAGAAGGTGCCACTTTTCTAGAGATTGAACCCTTCGAACCACTGGCTGCGAAGTTTTGTATGTTGTGGTACTCCAGGGACATGAACAAGCAGTGGCAGTCCAATGTCATCTTCCACGCGTATTACAACCAATTGAAGAATGCAATCCAATCTACACCATGCCTCACCCCAAACACACTTCATAGGTTTATACCTTTGATAAAATTCACCGTGGATCACCACTTCACCTATATCATAGCACGCACTGATGAGAACAAACAGCAGCTCCAGTCGTACTACAAATTGACAGAAGAAGACTTGGAGCAGATTACCAAGGAATGGTCAGCAGACCTCCTTGTTACAACGAACCCCACAGAAATTTTCGACATGGAAAGCCTTGAAACTATGTCGGATACACCTGGACCTAGCAAGACTAAGAAGGATGATGAAGCTCAAGATATCCATAGGACATCCACGAAGACTACTTCGATCTCACCTGCGCAGGGAGGTGATGGTGAAGAACTAGGTGGCACAGAGGTTGAGAAAAACAAAGGTGAGGTTACTTCACCTAGAGAGGATGAGGATCCCACTAAGAAAAGGAAGATTACCCCCCCAAATCCCTCATCCTGAAAGAAAACTACGGCCACCCAGACTATGTTTAAGACTACCCTCACACTGGACGACTTTGACTTTTTAATCGCTGTGCTAAATGATGCTTCACTAGAGATCGCATAAAATAAAGAAGCGAAGTAGGAGGAGGTACTCATCTGAATCAAGGGTGAACTTCAAGAAGTGCAGCAGGAACTCCATTCCATCCGAGCAGTTTCTATTGTGCCCTTGACAATTAAAACAATAGGAACAGGCGATGAGCCCACCCAATTACACCAGCTCATCAAGAAAGTCGAAGCTTGCCTTCGACGAGATCAAGAAGACACAACGCAAGCCACCCAGGCTTTGACACAAGTACAGAGCACACTTATAGAACAACATAGTAAGGAAGAAAGGAAAAATCTTTCAATACAAGCGAAGTGGGATGAGGAAAAAGCATAGTTACAACAGAGCAAGGACCAATTGCTAGCAGAGCAACTTGAAGTACAGGAAAGGGTTCACAAAGCACTTCGCTCTGTGATGGTCATAGAAGTAAATATTGAAGAATGTGTCCCATAGAAGGTGGCACAACTTGAAGAAGTAATCCAGCAACTTCAGCAGTGCGTCACATATCTGGAACTTCATACCGTGCTGGAGACTCCTCAAGAAATAAGGAATCTAATGGAGGCAATTGCCCGTAGCGCAGTTGGTCGATTAAAAACCTTTGCCTTGGAATGCAAGCAGTTGAGCGCTAGAAGCGCCCAAACTTATGAGAACCTCACAGAGAATCCAGAGTTGCAGGCATTGGAGGCACATCTCCAAGAAGCAAAGCAACACACAGATACGCTATAGGTGCAGCTGAAGGCCTTGACCCTAGTCAAAATAATGAAGAGGTTTGCAAAACAATGCACCACCCAACAACAGGTACACACACTAAAAATTAAAGTGATGGAAGCCTTTCGGTGACTTCAACCAATCCAAGAAAAGGCATGCCAAATGTTCACTGAAGTTGAAAGCCAGGGAACTGAGCTTGAACAGGTTGTCATCACTACAGAACAATGCCTGGAAGGACCAATAAATGACGCGGTGATCCAGGAGTTCACTGAGTAAGAGGTTGTCGCACTGCAACAGGTCGAAGTAGTTCGAGCCAAGCTCGAGGCATTCGAAGTGAAATTAATCAGACCAAAGTGACTCGGGACAAGTCACAGGTGAGTGTTGGGGGCATGTTGGCCCTTGACCAAGTTTTGAGGAACATTTGGTCATATTTGACCATTTTTGGACTTCAACATCTTGTCAAAGATGGAGCACAATGCAAAGCGGAGATCGTGGAAGATAGACCTCTTTCTTGGGTCCTTTTTGGGTTTTGGGGGATAATGTAATGTGTATGGGATGTCATACCATGGGTTTACCCATGTTTAGGCCTATTTTGTAAAGTATAAATAAGTATCTAGGCAATGTAAGAAGAGGGGAAGATAAGCTAAGTGCTAGTAAGGCTTTGTGCATATTGTGTGAACAACTTGTAGAGATGAGTGCAAGTGTTGTAAGTGTTGAGTGCATGGATTGTAAGAAGGCTTTGTGCTATATATACTCGGGGAAGGAGCATCTGGCGAGCTGTGCGCAGATCTCCTGTCCTATGCAGAGGACAAGTTTGAGCTTTGTGTTGTAACCTGATTGACTAAAGCTAATAAAGAAGAAGAAGACTTTTTGGACATAGCCCCAGGGTGGGGGTGAACCATGGTAACTTTGTGTGGTGTGCTCGGTGCTTCGATCTAATGTGTTGGTCTCTTTCCATGTGTCATGCTTGATATGATTATGCTATGTGTTTTTCTATGATATACTTAGATAGATTCACTTTTCTTTGTGTTTCTTAGATGTATGGGTGTAGATCTGACATATACGAAAGTGTTGAGTGCTAAACCTGTTTTTTTGTTGCTAAGTGCTAACTTAACCTAGATCTAAGTGAATGTTGTGGTGCTCTGTGCCATCTGCGCAGTGCCTTGAGGGTTAAATACTGATGAATGATCTATGCTAAAGTTCTTGCCAAGAGTTATAATCACATATCTGTGTCCCAGCTAAGGTTGCAGACACCTAAGTCTTGCAACCACCCCTGCCTCTACCTTGGGTGAGACTTCATCTTCTTCGCAAGTGTTGTCGAAAGGGTTGGTAGTTAGGGTTTTGTTGGTGCGTTGTTGAAGCGTTGAACCATGGGTCTGCCCCTATGCCAACAAGTAAAAGAGGGGATTTTTGTGCTTCAAGTTAAGAAAGAAATAAATCATCCCACCAATCAAGGACTATATTCATCATTGGGTCAACAACGCCTTAGAACATATTGTTAACCCATAATAACCACCAGTGGCAGTTACTTCCAAAGAAGCCCAAAGGGAAAAAAAACTTATAATGACAGATACACAACAACAACGAAAAAACCAGAGTAATAGACCATTTTATTCTTAGTAAGTACTCATGCATCCATTACATGTGTTTTTACTCTTATTTTCTTTTATTGACTTAGTAATTCCTCAGAATTATTTGTTTTATAATCTGTGAAAACCTAAGACCCATGTCTAACTATATTTCTTTCTTTGTTCTAGGTTTTTCTTCTATTTAATGGTCCACGAGAGCCTCAATCCCAGTCTGGTTGGAAAAACACCTTTACTTTTTACAAACATTATTTAAAGGACAATTATATATTTTTTGAGCTTGCTACAAAACTATTTTGGCATACATGGGTAGTGATTTTCCAAACTTTCAGTTTCAAACTAACTTTCCAAGTTTGTGTTCACTCTTTATCATTTTTCAATGAAATATCATGTTATGTTCTCTGCATGTGGGTGTTGGATTACTGAGAGGGGTGGTGAATCAGTAATAGTGTAATTATAATCCTTTTTCTCCAAATAATCCAAGTGTTATATCAATGTAGAATTATTATCTAATAATGAGCAATAAGAAATGAAAAATCACACACATACACAGTACACCAATGTTTTACGTGGAAACCCAACTCGGGAGAAAACCACGGAATGCTTTATCTTATATGTCTTGAAGAATTACATTCATTGGAAGCACCAACTTCCTTTGTTTTCCATCTGCAACTAGAAGGAGGTTCCAACCCCCCTAGTTTCTCAGGCTACAACCTGAGGTAAGTTCCAACTCCCCAATTCTCTGGCTACAACCAGAAGGAGGCTACAACCCCCTATGTTCTTCGGCTACAACCGGAAGGTGGATACAACCACTTGTCCTTGCCCTATCCAACTACCTTGAATTAGAGGTAGAATGATGGAACCATTGTCACAATATCACTGTGAGATATACTGCTATAAACATGTACCAATAAAATTGAACCATGCATCAACCTGTACCTCAATCTGTAATCAACCTGTACCATAAACAAGTGCATCAACCATGCACCAACCTATACTAAACAATCTGTAATCAACCTGTACCATAAACAAGTGCAACCAACCATGTACCAAGTATGTACCAATCATGTGTCAAGTACTCATCAACTATGACTCATCAATATGTACCAACATCATCAACTATACACCACATGTATGTGCCAACTCATCAAATACTTGTCTCAACCATGTACCCAACTTGTACCTCAACCAAAAGCTCTCAACAATTTTATCATCCAAATATGATTTGTAACTCTGTACTAGACCTGTTGTATATGATCACATACCTGCAAACCTTCCTTAACTTTAACAACAAGAGACTAGCATTTTCATCAA
>CBVK0100154702.1:0-27157 GCA_900067695.1 Picea abies
TCTTCCGATCTCACTGAATGCTTTGGATGATCAGGACTTCAACTCCCTGGGTCAGAAGCATTCATAAGGGTGGTTTGTTTGGTTTGTATATTTTTTGGATTTTCTTCTTAGGGTTGTGCTATGTGCTCCCTATTTTTCCATAGCGAGTTAGTCAATCATTTCTTTGCATCTCTGACCTAAGGTGTAGACCACCCACTCCACCGGTCGTGAGGAATTTTCGGTCTTTCTCTTAGAAATTTGGAGACGCCTCTTTATAGGAGTTGTTTTTTATACCACTGCTTCACTAGAGTCAGTGTGTGAGACTTTTACAAACTTGAATGATCCCGCAAGGGAAAAAAATGTGCATAAGATATTCATGGAAAAAATTCCTGATGATACCAACCAAGGAACCCCTTCGCAAGGGGATTCTTGTGATTTTCCTTTCTTTCGAAACGTTGGTGTCCCTTTCATGGCCACTTTGTACATTCTTGGGTTGAATGTGGGACTACTGGTTTGGTTGGGTACCATTCCAAATGTCTATAATTCTCTTGATGCTTCTCAATTAAGAACCTTATGTCATGGGCATCATGTTGAAGTTCCTTCATCAGCAAAGTCTTCTCCTCCTCCTTATACCTTATATGGTGAAAGTGTAGCTACTAGTAATCGGAGGACTAAACCAAACAAAAAAGAAAGAATAAGAAGAAGAAATCACCAACCTCTGTAGGTCATGTTGTAGATAGGTCATCAACCTCTGCAAGTCATGTTGAATACCAACAACCAGCCTATGCAAGTCATGTTGGGGGCGAGAACCTAGTCCCTACAATTCATTCTAGAGTTCAATCCTAGCCTCTATGAGTCATGTTGGAGATATTTCCTCAACCTCTACTAGTCATGTTGAAGACCAATACCCAACCTTTACGAGTCATGCTGGGGGGAAAAGTCCAGTCACTACTAGTCACACTTAAGATAGGTTTGTAGCCTTTGTGAGTCATGTTATCGACCAATCACTAACCTCTGCAAGTCATGTTGGATATTTGCAACCAACCACTGCAAGTCATGTTGGGGGCACGAGTCTCATCAATGCGAGTCATATGAGTGATATGTCAACAACCTCTTCTAGTCATGTTGGGGACAATAAACTAGCCGCTGTCAATCATGTCAGGGGCATTGATTTTGTTTAGAAACCTAGATGGATAGGATGTAAGCCTAAGTTCCCTTGTAATATTTGCAATGGAGATCACCTTACTCATTTATTCCTTGGTCTTCCAAAGGCACGAAGATTGTGGTCCTTGTCGGCAAGCTCTTCTGATCCTGAGTCTTCTCAAGTTTCCTCATAGTCTATTCATCCTTTGGTTGATGAAGTGGTCACGATGATGCAATTTTCAACTAACTCGAATCCTCTTTTGGGGGGTGATGTTCCTTCATACCATGTTGTCTCAAAATCTATTCAAACAATGGTTGAGGAAGTAGTCGTGTCAATACAATCTTCAGCCGACCCCACTCCTTTTTTTTGGGGTGATATGCCTTCAAACCATGCTTTCTCGCAACCTATTCAACCAGTGGTTGAGAAAGTGGTCATGTCGATCCACTCTTTGAATGATCCCACTCTTATCATGGAGAGTGTCGAGTCTACCAAAGTGGTCATGTCGATGAAATATTTGACTGATCCCACTATTCTCTTGGAGAGTGTCGAATCTACCAAAGTGGTCACGCCGATGTAATATTTGGCCAATCCCACTCTTCTGATGGGGAATGATGTGTCTATCCACTATGTTTTTAGCATTTTGAGTTCATTACTTTCAGAACAAGGGGGCATTCCGCTCACTTCGAACACACCCCCTCCATGTCCTAGGATGGTTTTGTTTGACTGGAATGACCTTGTTGAGCCTTTCTTTCCTTCTTCTGCACCTTTTCAAATAAAGTTTGAATTTAATTAAAAAACATTTGCCAATGTCCTGTGGATGAAGGAGCCTCTGCAAGTATTTTATCCTCCTCAACCTGGCAAGACTTGGGCTCTCTTGAGCTTTTGTCTACATCGCATGAGCTGTTGGATTTTGAGAGATGTCCTAGTCAATATTTGGGGGTTCTTCCTCAATTATCTATCTCGTTAGGTGGGAAGATTGTCCTTGTCGATGTTATAATGGTGCAAGGCCCGTTAGATTTCAATATGCTTCTCAGGCATGATTATGTATATGATTTGAACATTTTGGTGTCTACGTTCTTCCTAGTGATGCATTTCCCTCACAATGGAAGCATTGTCACTATTGACTAGTTTTCATCTGATAATAACCATCCTAATTTGATGTTAGTTCAAGCTACCCCTTTATATGTTCCTAGTGTTCATGTAGAATCTACCCTGCCATGGATAAATTATGTGGTGTCTTATCCTCAATGTTCAATTACTCCTGAGAAGGAACTTTTTCACTCATGTTTTACTTCTCGATACTTGGTCTCAACAATTGATCCATTGGTTTATCCAATGGAGTCATGGGAGCCCTTTCTTCCCCCTCTTGGTCCAAGTGATCTCTAGTTTCCTTTTGAGTCTAATCTCATTATTTGTATATCATCAAGAAATTTTTCTTGTGATTCTTCATTAATAGAATTTGACAACCCTGACCATAACCTCCATTGTCATATGGAATATGGTTAGTTTACTTCGCCCTTTGGGACTATTGACCCTCCTCGTTCATGTGATTTCTTGGATATTGAATTTCCTTCGGATGAGGCTATCCTTGAAGCCATGACTATAGTTTTTATACCATGGGAATACTTACATTGTGCTTTGTGTTTTCTTCCCTTTTGGGAGATTTTACAGGTTGACTATCGAAGAGACTCTTGGTCAGAGCCTAGTAGCGGGCTCTACCTGAACTACTACCACGCATGAGTCGTAATTTTGTGTGGTAACTTGTACATATTGTACATTCCAGGTTTGTTGTTTTCAAGTTTTGTATTTATTAGCACCTCTTATTTTCCGAAGTTTCTATCTATATTGGATCTATTAAATTCTGGATGAGTGTTATTGGCCTTATATGCAGGATCTTGGAAACATTTTTTCTTTGATATGTTTTTCATCGTATCGATCCATGCTGATAGGTATTGACCTTGAAACTGGCATATAGGTTAGGTTTTTTCCTACTTTCATTTTTGCATTATCCATTTTCTAGTTCATTTGGCCTTAGGATCGATCCCACCAAAGTGTGACACAGAACCTTATTTGCTTCTTTAGAAGTGTTGTAATTAGGTGGTAGAGCCTACCTTTACAAGGATTCCCTAGGTAGATCCTTTGCTGCATTTTGGAATCCATGCTATGATTTTTGACTATAGGCTTGGGATTCCTTTTTAGTCCCGCCATGATTACATATTGAAGCCTCATTCTTCTTGCTAATCATCATTATTGGCCTTACCCACGGGACTCCCTTATCAGCATGGTTTGTTGTATTTCAAGCTTGCTTTAAATTTTGAAAGCAACATCCAACGAGACTGTATTTAGTCTTTTCGATCTCATCTGGATTACTTGAGAAACGTAGCCCCATTGGAGTCTTCTATAATCCCTTTTCAGACTCTCTAAAATTGAAAATATTGTCGAGGGATCTTGTTTCCCTTCACGCTCGCCAAACTCAAATTTGAAGGCACATTTATTCAGTGGTAGTTTACCCCTTTTTTGGTCCGAATGGATAATTTTATGAATAAAAGTATGCTCTAGGAAATTTGGTTCACTAGAAGAGTATTCTTAGGCATATGTTTAACTCTTTTTCAGGCCCGAGGGACTAAATTTCTGAAAAAGGAACATTCTCCTTGGTTTTGGTTTATCTCTTTTTTGGGCCTTGGAGATTACTTACGAAAAAGGAACCCCCACAGAGTCCATAGTTAAGCTCTTTTCAAACTCCCTAAATATGAAAATATCATCGAGTGACCTTGTTCTTTTCACACTCGTTAAATTGGTCCAGAAAGAACATTTATTCGACATGAGTTTAACCCTTTTTCCATCCAATAGATTATTTTGGAAAAAGGTATGCCTTAGGAGACTTGTCTTTCTAGGAGAGTTCTCCTCAGTTATATTTTATACTTTTTTAGGCTAAGGAGACTAAACCTAGAAGAAGGTTGTGAATCCATAGTTAAGCTCTTTTCAGACTCCTTAAAATTGAAAAGATCTTTGAGTCATCTTGTCTCAATCACACTTGTTAAAATGTTATTGAAGATACATATTTTTGGTATAAGCTTAACCCTTTTTCAAACTAACTAGACTACTTGTGAAAAATGAACTCCATGGAGTCTTCTTTAACGTTTTTTCATAAAAAAACCACCAAGCTTACCTTCTCTGGGCTCATAAAAATTTATGGAAGGAGTATTGTTGTGTTCTTCTTAATCACATTACGGGTCTCATATTTGAGTCTGGCGTAATGTCGGCTCCATGTTTCTCTCAACTGAACCTTTAAAGAATTCCTTATATGCAAGCCTTGCAACAGTTTTTCCATTGTGATCTAACACCTTGACCCATGGAGGAATTTTCCCCGAGTGTCCTTATCCTACACATGTCTCCTTGCCTTGAGAATTAGTATGTTCCATGCACTTGGAACCAATTTTATTTCTCACAACACGCATTCCTCCTTTGTAAGGTAGCATTCTTTTATTCTTTTTCAACCTCGTTAAAAAATTGAAAAAGACAAAAAAATCAAATATTCCAAAAACAGGGGACGAGATATATCAATTATTTTTTCAGCAACAAAATAGTCACCCTTGGACAAAGCACATCCTTTCATTTTTTCTCCAAGCATTGGCATCTATTATGACCTTAGGAAGTTTTTCTCACTACATAGAATTGTGTCCTCCTCTGTTTGGTTACTCTTCCAAACATATGGAGAGCTTGTGGTGCCTCCTGCATCACAGACTTATGTCAATATTACACTGCCTGAGTCTAATCATCTTTCATGATTTTTTCTAAGGGAAGTTTTATCCAACCTGAGTCGGCTATTCTGTATTTTTTCTCTTGAATTTCATGAGTCGACCATCGCGCGAGTTCAGTCAAGTCCAGATTCAAAATCGACGAAGCTCTGTAATTGATGATTGTAATCCTCCAGTATTTCCCCAATGGTATGTCGAAGACATCAGAGTAGTGAGTATTACGCTCTTATTTTAATCCTACTTGAGATGTTGAAGATCTTGAAGTTGTTTCTCAAGCTATGAAGTCCTCATATCCAGCAACAGGTGTTGATGCTTCTTGAAGATGCATATTGTATTGTATTTGAATATCATCTAGTGATTTTGAGATGTAAATCCAATGTGTATTTCTCGTGGCTACACTTTATATAGAAATTTATATGACATGGATCTGCAGTGTACTTGATTGGTAGCCATGATTATTTGATCCTGAGCATGGGTATGCCCACCTCAAAGAGATTATTATTGTTTTACAAGTAGAAACCTCCCAAACTCTAGTCCTAGGCACACTCGACTTCGTTCCTTCCCATTGGTAAATATATTGTAATGTATTCCAGCCATCAGTTGCTCTTCGGAACCCATACATTAGGGGGAATCTGTTATAGCCCTAAAATTCCCTACCTATGCATACATGGCATTGGCCTTTCTAGTTGCGCAATTTTCCAAATTACTGTTGAGAATCTCTCTTTAAAAAACTATTTTTTGGACCATGTATGTGCCATGATGCAATACTACCCACATACATACACTATTTTCATACAAGAAAAACTGTGTAGATGTGATATTTGCATACTAAACAACCCACGTTTATATCCAAAAGTTGCAAAAAATAAAAAGTTGCAAGTAATTTGGTGGAGCTTATGGGCTATCGAGGGTTTCCGAACCAATTCACCCATTGTAGATTGTCCCCAAACCGAATAACTATCCTTTTTTCATACAAAACGAGGTCTTAGGGTCCCATTCCAACATCAAGCATTAGAAAAGAGAAACTCTGACAAAATCCCTTCCCCTTTTATCCCAAGCTTTGTAGCCCTTCCTAAGATTTGGCCTCAACATTCCCCTTCCATTGCTCTCCCTATACAATCCCTTCCCTACTTCCAAAGGAGATCAATTGATTGTGAGAGGTATTACGGGAATTATGCACTTGGAGTAGTAGTAAGAGGAGCCCAAACCAGGTTCGTGGAGCGTCTGCCAACGAGAAGGTTGTAAATTTTGTAATCTTCACATCTAAATAATAGAATTTTGTTTATGTCCCAAATATTGTGTTTTTGTGCTTAATAGATTAATGCATTTACATTTATATTTGAAACCTAACACTGATAAGTAGAGATGGAATATTTTGTAGCTTTGTTGTCTAAATTGTTTGCAGGTAATATTTGGGAGGAGACCAATAGTCCAAGAAACTACAAAGGAAGAGGTGGTATACACCAACCGAAAGGACCTAAGGTACACCCTCTTTTCTTTCTCTTATATTTTAAGGTTAGATTGTTTGGGGTAGTTTAGAAATAGGATTGCCTTTTAAGCGAGATCAATGTGTTTCCTATACTCTGACCCAATATAGTAATAGGGGGATTTTCCCTGATAACATAAGGGGGAAGATGAGTACCCCTAGCATTGGTTGCAAGGTATCAGTGAAGTCTTGGGTTGAGAAAGAAAGTGGAGAGACATTACGCAAGTATCTTATTCCAATCGAAGATATCCATCAAGGAATTCAACATTTATTTGGTTACAGTATTTTTATGCTAAATTTCTCATGTTGTAAATTATTATATTGTTGCAATCATGTACGAATTATATTCATTATGTAACCTTGTGAATGAATTTAAACTAATAAACAATTGATGTGCCTCATGGTAAATTATTGATTAACTGACTTGAATAAATCATGGTAGAATGCTCAATGATTACATTAGTAATGTAGATTTTTGGTTATTTAATTGTTAGATGAATGTCAGTCTCGATAAATGAATCTTTGTATGATCATAATCTAATTCTAGATGTTGGTTATATTTTTTATTCCGCTTGTTCCATATATAAATTGGTAATAGTTACTATTGCCACTGGTTATACAATTATTTTGAATTTCAACAATTGTTAATTGAATCATGCCAATTCTTTTAGACACTGACAATTTTTGTTCCAAGATCATAGATCGAGAATTTAATTACGTTTGGACTTGTAAAATGTTTTATATATATTGACAATTGAAATCATAGCATTGGTCTATCATTGTAAACTTTTGAATTTCTAAATTTTAGGAAAAATTGTAGGGCCACTGTCAAGTTGTGAATCTAAGAATTTAGAACCCGATGGTTCACTCTCAATTTTATTTTTATAATCCAGAATATTGACTTGAATTTTAAGTGTAGCAGTTATCTCTTTTTACCTTGACATATTTGCATGTGATCGTGGGCTACAACCTAGAGCTGGAAAAAAAGGCATTATTCGAAGCTCTGAGACTTTGACGCTCGAGAGGATTCTTCAACTCCAACACTCCCTTTCACCCAGATTGTTACCATCTGAACTCGGTCATAAAGAGAGGTTGACAGATAGTTGTAGGTTTTACCCTATACTTCCACTCTCCTTCTTCAACGATTATGACTTTAATCGGATGGCTGGTGGGAATTCTCCTCACACGAGAATATACGGTGGATATCTACTCCCTAACTCTGGACTTTGGAGTTTCTCTGCACCAAACAACTTTGAACTAATTCACCTGTATCATCAAACTGTTGAAGGCCTCAAGGATCTAATGGCTCACACTCTCCTTTGATCAACGGTTGACGTCCACTCTGGACTTTGGGACTCCAAGAGTTCCTCACCTTACAACAACGACACAAATTATTCGGAGTATTGAATTACCAAATCACCGAAGGATGAAGGCTTGGAGATCTAATGATCCTCGTTCAATCACTAGACCCACGGTTGTCCTTTACTTCAACACTTTGGAGCTTCAAGATTTCTTATCCTTTAAAAATTATGACTCAAACTTGTCGGAGTCTCGAATCATCGAATAACTCATATATCTATGGCTCACTCTTGTACAACGATCTAAGGTCAAGATTAACTCTAGGCTTCATAGCTTTGGGGATCCACACCTCTCGACAACACTAACTGTTCCAAACTGTCAAAATGAAGAAGTCCAAAGAAATGGCATTGGGTTCCAAACATAAAGTTGGAGGAAAATTTAAGGACTGTGGCATTAACTTGGGACATTTTTTAATGAGGGTAGATATTAGGATCTTATGACATAGTGATAGGCATGGATTTGTTGGAATCACGTGATGCGATACTTAACTATAAGACGAAATGGTTAAGTTTGACAGATGAATTGCGACAGAGTAGAGTGATTGTAGGGTGGAACCAGGGGGTGTCCTTGAGATTTATTTCTTCCATACATCTACAAAAGAGTATGCACAAGGGATGCAATATTTATGAAATATTAGCGCTAAATGAAAAGGGCGAGGTGAAAGGATTAGAAAAACTTCCTGTTGTGCAAGAGTTTGTACAGATGTTTCCAAAAGAGTTACCAGGTTTACCATCAGAAAGAGAGTTGGAGTTTACAATAGACTTGTAGCCTGGAACTGAATTGATAGCAAGAACGCCATATTGGATGTCAACACCTAAATTACAGGAGTTGAAAATGAAAATGAAGGAATTGTTGGACTTGAGACTTATACGTCCAAGCATATCTCCGTGGGGTGCGCCAGTTATTTTTGTGAGAAAGAAAGATGGATCGTGGAGACTTTGTATTGACTATTGTCAATTGAATAAAGCGACGATGAAGAACCAATATCCATTGCCAAGAAAAGATGATTTTGTTTATCAGATGAAGGCAGTGACAGTGTTTTTGAAGATTGATTTGAGATCGAGATATCATCAATTACAGATTAAGGAAGAATGTATCCTTAAGATCGCATTTAAGATGAGATTCAAACACTTTGAATTTACAGTTTTATCATTTGGTTTAACAAATTCCCCGAGGGTGTTCATTGAATTGGGTGTTATGAGAATACTTACACAAGTTTGTTCAAGTATTTATTGATGACATACTGATTTATTATCGGATGAAATAAGAGCATGACGAACAATTAATATTGGTCCTACAATGTCTATGAGAAAACAAATTGTACAGGAAGATATTGAAATGTTATTTTTATCAATCAAAGATTCATTACTTGGGACATATCATATTTGGTGAAGGTATCATTGTGGATCCAATGAATGTCAAGGCTATTATTGTTATCGGACTAATTGGTAGGTGCGGACACTAACAGATCTCCCTAGATCCACCTGGATCTAGAACAAAATAGGACAGGACATGACTCTTTCCCTAAGTTATGACCAATGAATCAGCTAGTAAGGAGGAACAAGTGGCATACCTTTGTAATGCTTCCTAGGGTCTCTGTTGCTCCCACTTCGCTCCGGTGCTCTCGTGAGGTCAAGACCAAGACAACACAAACCAACCAAAGTGAAGATAGAAAAATGTATTCAATCATCAACTTATGTATATGATGAAGGAGTTACACAATAAAGTGAGAATGACTTTATGGGAAAAGGACATGTCTCTATATCATATTAATCGAAAGTAGAAGATACAACCTGATTGCCTTTATGTCGTAAGCTTCCTTTCAGTGACTCTTGGTTCCAACACACACACTAGCTCTGTCCTTGCATGAAGAAGATCCAATTCCTCTTGATAGACCTACTAGAGTCTCCTAGCTTTTGCTCAAGCTGGGTTCTTCACACAATTCCTTCACCAATTCTTCAATTAATCTTGCTTAACCTTTTCCATGATAATCCTTTCAATATATAGGAGAGGATGAGATGGTTACATGGATGAGAATGATCCCACCAAATCAAGGAAACCAGTAAAATGATAACCATTCGAATGCCAACCCATTTTCTAGAAGATTCCCTTCTAGAACCATCGAGACTTCATCTTTTTTCCAAGCTTGAAAACAAGTTTGCACCCTAAGTATAGAACACAGTGTGAGAAGTTTGCATCCTAGCTGAAGGTGGCCTGCGAGAATGGGTCATTCTCATACCCTAGGCTATAAGCAGCCTATGAACTCACTTTGAAAATATGTTTTCTAGAAGGGGATGAATGCCACTTTTCTCAGGAGAAAGTTCATGTTAGGAGCCTAAGTACACCATCTTCAATACACCATCAAGATGACCAAAATCATGTGTAACAGAATGCCCCCCAAAGTATGAGGCCAAAATCAGTGACAGCGGAAATAATTTGTAAACTGCGTGTGTGTGTCGGAAACCAGGAGCGCACCTAATCGGAAACCTGCAAACAACTTAAGCATCTGTAGAATATCATACTAGTTCTGAGGTAGGCATTCCCATACTCAGATCATAGACTGATGACATCATAAACATAGGTCATGTCCATCAATCAACACCGTGGATCCATACCATCAAAATATCGCATAGCCACCAAGAATACACTGTGGATCTATGCAAGAAGAATCAAATTAAGATGACATAGCCACGAGACATACAAAGTGGATCTATGTGTCAGCAAATTATACATATTCCATCGCAACCTGGACCAAAGAGATAAGATCTAGGGTCTTCAATCTCGTCACCCAAAAGTACGAATCTAAACATGTGATTACATGTGCCAAAGTTGAACATGGTAGAAACCACTTGATTACCGGTCATTGATGAAACCATTAACAAGTGCGAGGGAAATCACCATTAATGTCAATGACTCCAAGGTACACTAGTACATTCCACTGAATGTGAATAAATGAGTTGAGGTCGAACATGCAACAGAATCTCCCGATCAGAGGTCAATGATGAAAACCCACTGTCGAAAGTGAAGAAACCTTCCATTGAGGCATGCAAGTTCCAAGGTACCAAAGAATTTCTAAGTCTTGTTTTTGGATAATGAGATGGAGTCGACGGAACAAAACTCATCATAGGAGGGCCTTTATGTATCCCCCATCAATGACACGAAATGAGTAACATATTTTGAAGGTGAAACAGAGCATGATGTAAGTTGGACTAGACACAGGGAAGGTCGACACGGAGAGAATGGACAACTACAAATGGCCGACTCAATAGAGGTTTCGGATGAACTTCTCTTGAACATATGAATGACATGACCAATGATTTGGCAGCATTGACTCAGAGATGACTTAGGATATGACCTTGTAGCAAATTGAATGAGAGACAAATGGATTTTCCCAGACCGGCTTCAGATAACGAATAAGGGGGTGTCATGTTCAAGAGTGACACTTACTGCCAATAATATGAATACGAAAACATATCCCTTTCCCAAATTTTCCCCCACCATTTCTGGCGAGTACCTCTTTATTTTTACGCAAGCTTGAGGAGGATAACATATGCTTGTTGATGTAAGCTCATCCTTCAGATGAGTCCTTCGGAGTATGTTTAACAAACCCTGGGAAGGAGTGGTTCGATCCCATTATGGGTCTTTCGATGTTTGTTTAACGAGTCCAAAGATAGAAAACTCGAAGGTTTTTCATGATTATAGAGTCTAGAAAAACACTTAAAAGAGAACTCTTTCAGTTCATTTTTCATAAAATAGTCTGATGAGACCGAAAAAGAGATAAATTATCACCCAACAGACGCTTTCTTCAAATACTTTAACGAGCATGAAAAGAGAAAGGTTGCTCGGCAATATTTTCATGTTTAGAAAGTCTGAAAAGAGCTTAAAGAGGACTCCAGGGGAGTTCCTTTTTCGTATAACCTTGTTGAGCCCGAAAAAGTGATAAAAGTGTGCTCGATCGTGTTCTCATGTATTTTCGAGCGTGAGAATGGACAAAGACCCAACTCGAGGTTTTGTGCAAAAACCATAAAAAACAACTCAATCATGCGACGAAAAAGAGAAGAAATCTTTGTATCCTAGTGTATAAATGTCAAAGTCGTCATGTCTGCAAAAGTCGCACTCATAAGGGTATTAGGCATTAGGTTTAATAAATAAAACAATTATAAAAACCCAACAAAAATGGTAAAAGTAAATATAAGTGGGTAAAATTTCTTTTTACCATAGTCATTGTAACTTTGCCAATATTTTAGCCCAAAACCCCTCTTTTGCCCTTGAATTTCAGCGCTCGATTATGGGAGGTATGAACATCCATTCGACGAACCGTCTCCAACAGTGAGGTAATCTCCTTCTCTTCTATCCTTTCATGGTTCAATTTTTCATTTTCATTGGTAAAATTCATGTTTTTGAGCTTGTTTTAGGGGTTAAATTTACGCTCATCCATTCTCGCAGGCTAGCCACATGAGACCTGCGAGAATGCATCATTTTCATAGGTGGCCCCAAAGGCACCTGTGAGAACCTCGCACTGTGCCTAAAGGGCACCTGTAAGAACCGCAAAGTGAAAAATTTCTTGGAAGTTTTCTCAATGAAAAAGATACCAAGTCTTGAAGAGAGTTGTTGACCTTCTTCTTATGTTTCTTATGCAGGTATTTGGCTATCACCATGGTTCTAGAATGGTGTGAAAGACAGAATGAAGAAGATTATGCTATTTCCAGGAATAACCTGGGCACCGTTGCCTCTTTGCGAGACTGTGGTCTCCTGAAATTCGTTCGTATCCCGGTTATGAGGGCCCAAGTTAGGCTATTGGAGTACCTTGTGCATATGTGGGATGTGGACCAACAAGTTTTCCATGTAGGGGTCCACACATTGTTCTTGGATATCGAGGACGTTTATTTCTTGACAGGACTGTCATGGCGTGGGTACCACGCTAGCTTGACTGGTAGCATAGGTGGTGGGCTGCCTATGAGTGAATAATGTCGTTTGTACTGTGTTCTAGAGGCGAAAAGGAGAAAAGGAAAAGTGGCCATTTGGGGGGTGAAGTATTTGACGCTTCACACTATTTTGTTCACCATTTCTCATATGGTTGGGAGCGCTGCTGCTCACATGGCTCTCCAGAGCTACTTTCAGTATGCCATAGAGTGTATTGAGCCTCGGGTCTTTAACTGCATAGATGCAGTCCTTTGTAGCATCAAGAGGCAGTTGACCAAATGCAGGAGAGGCAACCTGAAGAAATTTGGTTATGGGTCTTTGTTGGTGTCCTTTTTTCTTGAGAGGGTTCCCTTGCTTAGGTTGTAGGTTGAGTGGGGTCTACCGGCTCCAGAGGACCCAAGAATGTTGAGGTGGTGTGACCTCATGGCCAGGCATGTAGTTGGACCAATCATCAAATATAATGATTCCTTCTTTAACTGGTTGCGACCACAGATGTTGATAGTCGATGATTATGCCTATGTTGGGTTGGATTTCTGAGGAGATCTGGACTTTTCCTTGCCCGAGGGTGCTTAGTGGGGAGATCTCGGTAAGAATTACACATTTTTTACTTTTAAATGTTTTTGTGAATTTTATCATATGCAAATGTTTTTATGTTCGTCCAAGGTATAATTACATTTTTTTTTTTTTGATGACACAAACGTGGGGCCTTATCGACCTCCAAGTACTTCTCTTATTCAGCGATGAGGAGAGGTGGCTCCAGTACCATGATGGGACACTGAAAATTATGAAGCGGTGGAACAAAACCTGGAGGGTTTGACAGTAGACATTCCAGACATGCCTCTTGGAGAGGTTCTGCGACGTTATCAGCGTCATACAGTAGGGGTGTTAGAGTCTATTGGCCGATTGCTTCGTAGGGTTGCCCGAGCAGTCATGTGTTACCGTGAACATCATCCATGATGTCACTTTGTAGAAGCTATGAGCTTTAGATTTTGAAATTTTGGTTCTCGGACATAACTTTTTTGTAAAAAACTTTTTGATCGTTATATATACATATGGCTTCTACCGGATTATCTTGTGTTGTGTGATGCTTGTGATGTGATTGATTTATAAATGACCCAAATGTCTATCTAATACATAGTTAGCTAATGCATCAGTTAATGTATTTAGACATCTAGGAATATGTTGATATTCAATATAATCAAAATAATGTTCCAAGAGGCAAATTCGTAAATACACCCATAACAAAGTAGGACTTCGAATAGCATATACATTACTTAATTGTAGTACTACAAGTTGCGAATCAAGTCGCACAACCAAGCGACGAATATCGAGTGAGATAACATCAATCAATAATTTGATAACGACACTATACTCTACAATATTGTTGGTCGCATGGCTGAGGCACACACCTCGTAGAGTGACAAGTTCATTTGTAGAGGCATAAATTTCCCACGCAGCAGAAGCAAGGTTCCGAGAACTACTGCTAGCGCCATCAATGAAGCCAATGTGGGGTAGCGAAGACTCTGACATATGGAAATCAAACACAACGTCACATAAGGGCAGAGACCAGATAATGAAAAAAAACAAACTACAGTAACACACAAGAAGTATGATACAATAAAAATACAAGTACTCGTGCACAGGTGATCTTATGCATAGTACTTCTTCAAGTACAACCCATTTGTGGGTTCACTCAAAGGGATACCATCGTAATCTACTAACTCATAAGCTCCTTTCTCCAAAACTCGTCTAACGATATAAGGACCTCGCCACATGGCTTCAAATTTTCTAGCTCGTAACATATCTCGATCTTGTTCATAGAGGAGAACCAGATCTCCTTCGGAGAAAACGCAAGGCTTGACATGTTTGTCGTATTGGGCCTTGACACGTCTCTTCTGGGATTCTATGACTAGGGTAGAGTCGCGTCGAGTTTCGTCTAATCGCATAAGGTACAACAGACGTTCTTCTTCTGCAGAAGTGTTCGGTAGGAGTTCGACGGCTAGTTTTAAAGAGGGTACCTCGCATTCAATCGGGAGAATGGCTTCTACACCATAGACTAACCGGAAAGGTGTAAACCCAGTAGTATACTTAACGGACATCCGGTAAGCCCAAAATGCTAAAAACAACATTGTGTGCCAACTTTTTTTGTGAATCCCTATCATTCGTCGAAGCATGGTTATGAGAACTTTGTTAATCGCTTCGACTTGGCTGTTGGCTTGTGGGTAACAGGGCGTTGAGTTTTCATGGTGAAGACACAAATTTTCAACGAGTTCAGACATCATGAAGTTTCTAAAGTGGATACCATGATCGGTGACGATAGCCTGAGGAACACCAAAATGAGCTATGATGTGATTGAAAATGAATAATGATGTGATCTTTCCAGTATTGTCAAATGTTGGCATCGCCTCGGCCCATTTCGTAAAATAATCTATGGCTACAATAATGTATATATGCCCCCTGGCCGAGTGGGGGTGACATGTCATGAAATCGATGCCCCATTTCTAAAGGGACCAATGGAGACTACAGGGTGAAGAGGAGCGGGATGTGACCGTATCTTATGATTATAGGTCTGGAAAGCATGGCATTTTTGGACGGCAATTACGCAATCGTTAAATAAAGAAGGCCAAAAATACCCTTCTCATAAGATCTTATGGGAAGTAGCATACCCAGACATATGACCACCACAGGCTCCGGAATGGTAGTCATTTAAGTCTTTCTCGGCTTCGTCGAACATGAGGCAGCGTCGAAAAATTGAGTCAATCCCATGGTGATAAAGAGTATCCCTGAGGATAATATATTGATGGGCTTGGTATCGTATTCGACGTCGGTCAGTACTAGACAAATTAGGTCGAAAAGTCTGGGTTTGGAGATATATGATGATATCTCCATACCAAAGATCATCGGAACTAATGAGGAAAAGGGATTCATCAGGTAATGAATCGGCTACTACATTTTCTGTTTCAGAGTAGGGAAAGTCGCATATCAACTTGGAAAACACTAAGGACTTCTTGAACTTGGCTCGTTTTAATTCCAAGTCAAACTCCTGGAGTATAACTATCCATTTGGATTATTTCCCCCTACCAATTGACGTGTGAGAATGTATTGCATAGGGTTGCAGTTAGAAATCACTGTAGTCTTGCGAGAGAGGATATAGTGCCAGAAACATTGAACTGCTTGGACGGATGCCAAGGCTAGTTTTTCGACATGTAGATACTTGGTTTCGGTAGGCATTAGACTTCGACTCAAGTAATAGATAACATGTTCATCATGAGAATCATCCTCTTGGATGAGAACAATAGCAATGGTGTAATCCGAGGCTGCGAGGTAGAGGAAATAATCGCGACTGTAAACAGGGGGGAAGAGAAGTGGAGCACGTGTCAAGGACAGTTTCAAAGCTTCAAAGGATTTTTTTGCGATGGTATCCCATACGAACTCGGACCCCTTTTTGAGGAGTCATGTAAATCCACGAGTTATCTCGGCATAGTTTTGGATGAAGCGACGAAGAAAGTTTTCTTTCCCTTGCAAACTTTGTAACTGGCGAAGTGTAGAAGGAGGAGGGAGATTGAGAATCACCTCGACCTTTAAAGGATCTTCCCTAATCCCTTGACGTGAAACAATAAGGCCAAGAAGTCAACCGAATTCTATGCAGAAAACGCATTTGTGAGGATTCAAGCATATATGGTAAAATCGACAGCGACAAAAATGACTCGTAGGTGGATTGGATAATCGACTCGGCACATGGAATGAGCAGGTAAGCCGTCAAGATATGGTTGCATGATGTGCTTGATATCATGGAAGGCATAAGACATAGCACGTTGAAAAGTTGCGCCAGCTTTCTTAAGACTGGAAGGAAGTTTCCGATAGGCGAAAGTGCCCCAAGGACAAATAAAATTCATCTTGTGTTGATCCTCGGGAATAATATTGATTTGATTATATCCGGAGAAACCATCCATCATAGAGAAGATTTCATTTCTGGCGCAATCGTCAACAGTCTGATCGACGAAGGGGGTAGGAAAATTGTCCTTAGAACAAGCTTTGTTGATATCCCTATAATCAATGCATACGCGGATTGTGCCTTGTTTCTTGTCGATCGGGACAGGATTGGAAACCCAATCAGTGAAGGACACTGGGTAAATAAAGTCAGCTTTGAGAAGGTTCTCGACTTCAAGCTTGATAGCAGCTTCTTTATGGGGGTGAACTGGAGGAAGGCATTGTCGGACTGGTTTAGCATCTGGGTATGTCTTGATCTCATGTATCACAATGTCAGGGTCGATACCCGACATTTCTTCGTAGCTCCAAGTGAAGACGTCACGAAACTCTTTGAAAAGTGATGTGTAGGTAACGATTTCGTCAGGGTAACATGAAGCTCCGATATCCAAATTTTCAACAATTCCAGGTTTGATGGATATGTTGAGGGGAATAGTGGGTGAGATATTGCTTAAGTTCCCTTCGGAAAACACATCGTGTGTGGAATCAGGAATGGTTGAAATGACAACAATGGTTGATGGAGTCGATATCCATTGGTAGTTCTCGATGGTATGTTGCTCCAGAAAGAGGATGGAATGGTGATGTCCATTGTCCCAAGGGGTGTCTTCCATGACAGACATGATCATCTCATGTGTGGGAAAAATGACACAAAAAGGATCTGGAGATAACTCACCAAGAGAGGGGGTAGAAGGGGTTTCCAATTGAATGGCCTGATAGGCAGATTCGATCGGACTTAAAGGCATTTCATCGCCATAACGAAGATGATCGCTAGGGTCAGGTACCACCCATGGATCATGAGACGCAGGGTTTCTGTGAATCAAGGTGGAGATCATGTTGATTGAAGCGATAGACAAGTGTGGAACATCGGGTGGTGGAATGGGGAAAGTACCCATTAACGAAGAGTCTTTGAGAAGACCTACACTGACATTCTCGTAACTGGGAGGGGTTTTGGAAATGAATGGCATGTTGCCAGTACACGTATCTAAGTTAAAGAAGGCTAATTGGTCGATGGTGATGACCTTTCCTTAATGTGGGAAACGTACAACACGAAAAAGAGTCGACACAACTGCGCGCTTGGAATCGATCCAGCTATTGCCAAGAAGAAGATTGTAATCGAGAGGAGCGTCAAATACTTCCACTTTGAATTGGACCGTTTTTCCTTCTAGCATGATTGGAAATGAAGAAAGGACACCGTAGGGCTTAAAACCGGAGCCATTGAAGGCTTTCAGTGTGTTATGGGATTCAGTCAAAGAGGGAGAGATAATGGCTTTCAAACAGGTAATAGACATGACACACGTCGAGGCACCCTCATCGATAACGGTTCAACAAATGTTTTTGTCAGAGACAATCTCTTGGATTTGGAATGCGAGTTGAGGGGGTAACCTTGGAATGTGATCTTCCAAGTAAAAAATTATTAAATTCGTGTCTGTCGGGTCGATGCCACCGATAGCTTTCAACAGTGCCTTCCGTTGTGTGGGACAACTTTGAAGGACTTCGAGGGCTGACATCGCAGAAGGTGCTTGGGCCAGATCTTCAACAATGTTGTAGTTCTGGGTAGCACGAGCATGAGGATTAAAATCCGATCTCTGAATGACGCACTTTGGAGGGGGTCAAAGAACTGTGTCAAGGATCGGTCATTCGAGATGAAGAGGACCATTGGTGGGTGGAGTCGTAAGAGAGGGTTGTACCAATGAAGGAGGTAGATCATCAACCTTCTCTTTAGAGGGAGAATAATATTTGGCTTGAGTGGTGAGCGCAATGTCATTCTTCTTTGAATCGCCAGTACACATCAATACATAGGATGTAGTAGAAGGGGAAGGTTGGTCATGAATGACCAATTGGGCCTATTGTTGAGAGGGGAAGGGTTGGGACAAAACGGCCAGAGTGGGTGGTTTTGGAGCCCCATTGAAGGAACTTAGTAACTTCGGTGCATCGTGGACAATCCTTCGTGTAGTGATCATCACCACAGATAAGACAAGGGTATCAGGGTTTGTGCTTATCCCTATCATCAATAGGTGGAGTTTTTATTCTCTCTACTTGAGAAGTATTTTTTTCCTCCTTATTCTTATCCTTTCCCTTTTGAGATTTGTTTTTACCGGCTAGGATAGATTGAACTGCATTTACCTCAGAAGTCCTGTCGGTGGGAGGGGTAGGAGACAGAACATTTTGAACATTAGAAGAAGCAGGTTTGGGGTTGGTGCTTGAGGTAGAATGTGGTTGGGCATGGAAAGTGCCAATCACATCGTCGGCTGCATGAGAGGCAACTGGAGTAGTTGAAGTGGTGAAAGTGGAAGGACGAGGTGCATGAGCGATGTTGTTCACAAATGATTTTTTGAACCACTCTGCCAACAACTAATCAAGAAGTTCGAGTTTGATGAGACGTCGTCTCCATCACCACTCATGAATGTGATCGGATATATGAGTGGCTTTGGTTTGTTTGAAAGAACTCAAAATCTTGGTCCCTGTTTCATAACAGATCAGTAATTGGTAGTGGGTGAGGAAATCCATAGCTAGGGTGTTGAAGTCGGCGAAGAAACCTCGTTGTAATTCTATATACCACTTCATAGCAGAACCTGTGAGAGTTCTTTGAAAAAGACATAATCGGATAGAATCATCCATCAAGGAGTTGGATGAGCACCAGAGATGAAAAGTCATGACGTGATTGTTTGGGTCCTCTCCTGCTTTGCCATTGAATTTAGGGATGTCAAATGGTAGCTTGGATAGTATAGCGAGCCATTGGGGAGAGTGATGAATTGGATCATTTAAAATCCTTGACAGATCTGGGAGGTCCAAAGTGGCCAAGAAAGGTAACTGTCTATTCACATGTGGGTACTGGGGGCTTTGGGGAGGGAGCCCCGTCAACAAACCAGTGGGACCATAAGTAGTCTACATATAATGCGAAGACTCGGGCAGATTCGGTGGTTGTTGTGTAGGAAAGTAGCTCATGAGATTGTATCCTTGAACAGGGACGTGAGTTTGAGCATTCAAGCCCCAAATAGGATTGGACGTACCTGGATATGGTTGGCCTATACTAGGGGGTATAACGGATGTAGCTGGAAGTTGTTGCCCCCCAGTCGATTGAGGATTATGTTGTATCATATGGTTCCAATACTAGGCCAAGGATGGAGGTATGTTTTGTCCATAGGGTGGGGTTGGTGGGGGTTGTCCTCCAATCAGGGGTTGTGTTCCAATTGGGATTTTCATTCCAATAGGAATTTTCCCTACAAGGGGGGGTTGAAGTCAAACCTCCTTGGTTAAATTGTCCACCAATAGGAATCTGATAATTTGGTGTGAACGACAGAATAGTGCCACTAGGATTAGTGCTGCTGGTAGAGGACGAGAAAGATCCTCTTAAAGGGGGTTAAGGAAGTGTCAGAATGAAGCTGGGAGGCAAGTGCCCAAAAGAAGAGGGACCACCAGGAGTTCCATATGGGGTTTACATAGGAGTGGGAATAGAAGCATTCAACGCACGGTATTTGGGTGGAAGCGTCGAGGTGACACTGGGCAAGAGCGGTGTGCTGATGGGGGCTTGACTAGCTGCTGTAATCCCAGTTTGAATACTCATAGTGTCTATGTAATGGACCATTTTTATAGGGACGGTCAATATGTGGTCAGCTCGCGGAGCTTCTGTACCAGGAAAATAATAAGCAATAGTAAAAGGTATTGTGTCTAGGTCAGAGGTTTCAGGGAACACAGGTGAGACGGTGATTTCAACGCCTGATCCTGAACCAAAAAGATCCCGTCGAAAAACGCCAGTAGACCAAAAAGGATCTTGGCCCTCAGGTCCCGGAAAGGGTCCAATCGGTGATCCAAAAAACACAACAACTAAGCCTCCGAAAGAATTCACTTGCATAATATGTCTCTCAGAATCGAGGTGAAGTCGAAAGTCCTCTCAAGAATTGGTAATTCGGAACCGTTCCAGAGAGTCATTTCTTTCCACTTGTGGAGTGGTGATGTCTTGGACTTCACTCTATTGAGGGGAGCCCTTAGATGAGCTTGTAGGAAGGGGTTGAGAACCTTCCAGGTTTTCTGGAGGTAAGCCCTGCATTCTATGTGAACGACGTGGAGGGTCTATTGTGAACAAGTTACAAGCTTACGAAGAGAAAACCTATGGCCAACTTGGGTAAACAAACAGCATGCGCTAGTAAACAAAATCTAGGAAACAATACCAAGCAAACAAGACCTTCTAATTCCGAAGTCACTAATTGGTGATGAAATCCAACATTGAAACAACGAGACGAGAAGGGGTTGGGCTAAGGTGGAAAAGTTACGTTGACAACCTGCTTAACGGAATTACACCCTGGTGCAAGCTCCCACACATAATCGTGGGTATACCCTCCAAAGAGCCCGAGTGAGTTTGGCCAACGTCGATTCCAAGTACCATGAAGACTTGCCCCTTCACAGCCACCTTGTGTAAGACCCTAAAAGATAGGACACTAAGGTTACCACCGACAACAATAAAGCATGGGGGGCAGTCGACAGTCCGATCCACACGCAAGGGCAGGGTATCTAGCCCGAAATCAACTAGAGAGGCTTCCACTAATCATTGTGGGTATACCTCCAAGTGACCCCCGTAATACATGCAATCTCTACACCGATATCAACAAAGCAGGGTGAGTAACTCTGTTAATATCAATGCAACCTCGTGTTTGACCCTTGTGTGAGAAGGGCTTCCCAAGACAAAACGTTGTAAATGGAATTTGACACTGCTTAACACAAGATGCTATTGTGTGTTTTGTGCTTTGGAGAGTGTATCTCTCTGCCTATTCCAAAGCGCTAGCCTAGCTAATTGTTGGTGTAATATAGCCCTAGAAAAGAGTCACTAGTTAAATTTTAAAATCACGCAATGTTATTAAGGGTTGTTGTTACTCAAAGGGAATGGAGATGAAACCGATGTTGTGTGAGACTCTGACCCAACAATGCATAGATAGGAATGAAATATATCAATTTTCATTCGATGAATCCTATCTATGGGAGGGAAAGAGAAGTGTTCTGGAACAATCTTGAACTACGATACACAATCTTCTTTAAAATGCAATCTCAACGAATCACGCAATAATGACAATTCTCTATTTATTCTTTTTCAACAATTTCAACAATTGATTTTCAATATTTTCAAAGCTAAAATGATTTTAAAAGAAAAATGTTTTTTACTTTTCAAAAAGGATCTACACCATGGTGGTGAAAGTAAGGAAAACCAATAACTAATGAAAAAGCAATAAACAAAACCCAAACCAATCTTTCAATGGAGACAAAAATGACAAGCAGACAAAACTAGTCTTTTCAATTGCATGAGAACAATGATCTTCCAAATCATGAGCAAATGAGAAAGACAAAGAATCCCAACTTTCAAACCAATCACCGGCTCCTAACCAAACAAGTACTTAGATTCCAGGATCAGAAAGTATATCGTTGTTAAGAAAAGTCAAGAGATGAGAGTTGAGAAAAAGATGGACAGGAAGGGCCTTTGATTTCCGAAGACTGATCATGCACAAAATCCAAAGTCAAGAAAACATCAACCAGTGGTCCAAGAAGTTCTTTTCAGACACCTATACTGATCTGGGCATCTGAGCATGCAAAAAGCTGAAATCCAAAAATTTTAAAAGAGGGTTTGCAGGCTATCAGTAATACACAGTGCGAGAACGGAGCATTCTCACAGGCTACCTTTCAGCAGGGTGCGAGAACCTCGCACTGGACTTAAAGGTAGAGTGCGAACTCAAGGTGTTCTCACAGGCCACTGTGGGGTTCAGTGTAAGAAGGCCTGAAACTAGGAAAAAAATTTGGAAAAAGACAAAAATTTTGAAGGGACTTCTGGACCCAGAGAGTCTATCTGGGTATCTTGAAGACTCAGAGATTGATAGAAATGAAGAAAGGTAAGGCAAGAGAAAATGGCCAAGGAAAAACACCAAAAACCACTAAAAAATGGATTGCCTCCCCAATGGAGTCACCAATTTTGTTATCGGACTAATCGGTAGATGTAGACACTAACAGATATCCCTAGATCCACCAGGATCTAGAGAAAAACAAGACAAGACATGACTCTTTCCCTAAGTTATGACCATTGAATCATCTAGTAACGAGGAACAAGTGACATACCTTTGTAACACTTCCTAGGGTCTTTGTTGCTCCCTCTTCGCTCCGGTGCTCTCATGAGGTCAAGACCAATACAACACAAACCAACAAAAGTGAAGATAGCAAAATGTATTCAATCATCAACTTATGTATATGATCAAGGAGTTACACAATAAAGTGAGAATGACTTTATGGGAAAAGGACATGTCGTTGTATCATATTAATCGAAAGTAGAAGATACAACTTGATCGCCTTGATGTCGCAAGCTTCCTTTCAGTGACTCTTGGTTCCAACACACACACTAGCTCTATCCTTACATGAAGAAGATATAATTCCTCTTGATAGACCTACTAGAGTCTCCTAGCTTCTGCTCAAGTTGGGTTCTTCACACAATTCCTTCACCAATTCTTCAGTTAATCTTGCTTAACCTTTTCCATGAGAATCCTTTCAATATATAAGAGAGGATGAGATGGTTACATGGATGAGAATGATCCCACCAAATCAGGGAAACTAGTAAAATGATAACCATTCGAATGCTAACCCATTTTCTAGAAGATCCCTTCTAGAACCATCGAGACTTCATCTTTTTTCCAAGCTTGAAAACAAGTTCACACCCTAGGTAAAGAACACAGTGTGAGAATTTCGCACCCTAGATGAAGGTGGCCTGCGAGAATGGGTCATTCTCGCACCCTAGGCTATAAGCAGTCTGCGAACTCACTTTGAAAATATGTTTTCTGGAAGGGGATGAATGCCACTTTTCCTAGGAGAAAGTTCTTGTTAGGAGCCTGAGTACACCATCTTCAATACACCATCAAGATGACCAAAATCATGTGTAACAATTATGGAATGGAAAACAACAAAAAGTGTAGAAGAAATATGTAGCTTTATTAGTTTATCAGGATATTATGGACAATTCGATGAAGGTTTTTTGAAGATAGAATATCCGATCACAAAATTGCAAAAGAAAAACAAGAAGTTTGGTTGGAGAGAGAAATGCGCAGAAGAATTTCAAAAGCTTAAAGGGTTTTTGACAATAGCACCAATACTGAAATTCCCTGATATGGAAAAGGAATTCTTGGTATGCATGGGTGCATCCAAGGAAGGTTTAGGTGAAGTTTTGATGCAAGACAGTTGAGTGATTGCTTACATTTCAAGGAAATTGAGAAAGCATGAAGAGAACTATGCAACTCATGAAATGGAGTTATTAGCAATTGTATATACCAAGAGAGTTTGAAGACATTATTTGATTGGAAAAAAAATTGAATTCAAGACATATCATTGTGATTTGCGACATATTTTCACACAGAGTGACTTGAACGCGCGACAAAGGCGTTGGTCAGAGTTACTTAGAGAATACGATTTTCAGATTACTTACATTAAAGGAATGGTGAACAGAGTGGCAGATGCATTGAATCAGAGACCATGCATATTATCGATAATACCTCTTAACATAAATCTTCGAGAAAATATTCTAACTTTACAGATAGAGAATGACTGGTATAAAGAATTTAAGGATAATACTAGATGAATATCATGATGGTACCAAAGTTTGAAGGTTATTCTTTAGACAACGATGGATTGTTGAGATTTAATGGAAGAATTTACGTACCACCTAACGACAAATTAAGAAGTTTGATATTGAATGAATCTCATTAATCGGTGTACATGGCTCATTCGGAAGTCACAAAGATGAAGGCAGATGTTAAGCCTTTATTCTTCTAGAAAGGAATGAAGACAGACATAGTGAGTTACGTGGAGAGATATCTAGAGTGTCAACAAGTAAATAATGAACATAGACATCCAATAGGATTGTTACAGCCACACGTTATTCCTGAATCGAAATGGGAATTCATTTTGATGGACTTTATTGTTGGGTTTCAACTGACGGCAAGGAGACACAACTCGATTTTTTTGGTAGTTGACACTCTGATGAAGAGTGCATACTTTATTCCCGTGCATATGACGTATCAAGAACGAGACATAGCTAGAGTATTTGTCATCGATATTGTGATATTACACAGTGTACCAAGAAGGATCATATATTTTCGAGGATCGATGTTTATGGGATGGTTTTGGACCAGTTTCCAAGAGGCCTTGGGAACACAACTGAACTTTAGTATAGCATATCCCCTAGAGAAAAACGAATAGACAGAAAGAACGAATCGGATTTTTGAGGATATGTTGTGTATGTATGTAATGAATCTATTAAAAAATTGGGAAGACTTATTGCCATTGGTAGAGTTTGCATACAACAATAGTTACCAAAGTACGATTAAGATGGCACCGTTTGCGTTTGTTTATGGGAGACCATGTCGGACGCCATTAAGTTGGGATCGACTTAAGGATAGGGTCATGGTAGGATCAGAAGTGATCCAAGAAATGGAAGAACAAATGCAACCGATAAGAAAGATAATTAAATAAGCGTAGGATCGACAGAAGAGTTATGTTGATGCGCATCATGTTGATCGCAATTATGAATTTGGCGACAGAGTTTTCTTGTGGGTGAAACCACACAAGAGTTCGATCAAGTTTGAAAGGGGTGTTAAACTCTCTCCTAGGTTTGTGGGACCTTTCGTGGTTGTGGAAAACAAAGGACCCATGGCTTATCAACTAACCTTTCATGATTTTTTGAGGCGTATGCACGTTGTATTTCATGAATTTTTTTTGCGACTTTATATTAGTGATCGGTCACATGTTATTGACATGAGTTCTTTGCAGGTGTCAGACGAGGGTTCTCTCATGGCAGAGCCAATCCGCATTCTATACCATCGCATTTGACAACTAAGGCGTCGAATAGTTGATGAGGTCAAGGTCTAGTGGGACAACTATAGTCCACACTCAATTACCTGGGAGGATGCATACGATATGTGTCAACAATTTCCTTACTTGTTTGATAAATTAGACATGTAGATCTATGTTTGATACATTTATTTACTTGCATTTATATAATGTACAATCTTCGAGACAAAGTTTAAAACAAGAGGGAGTGTATGTAACATGCCGCTCTATTGAGCACACTTTTATTGACATATTCTTTGAGGACACTTGCATGCAAGTGATCCGGTTATGGTATATTATGATTTAGTTTCGATTATGGGTTATATATGATGATGATTATGTATTGTGACTTATAACTATTTTGATGTATATGTATTGGCAGATGTTATTGATGATTTTTCATGAATGTGCAGAACACATGACAGGTTGTGGATGTTGATGGCATCAATGGACTTCCTCGGACTCTAGATTGAGTCAGAGAGTGGATTGTATTTTGATAGAGTATTTGATTTTACGCTCATTTGACATATGATTGATTACAATATGATTTATGTATATGGATTATTGACAACATTTTTTTCAGTGGATGCAGGCTTGACAATTCTTGCTAATCTGAATCACATAAGGAGTAGAGGGGGCATACACAGAAACTAGACATTGAGGGAGAGGTGTGGCAACGTCCCTGTCACAACCTACTAGCACTCCTGTCGTGGTTGAATGGTAGGTTAATTATTACCTAGTTTGATAAGTCCACAATGTTGTGAGGGCGGACTAAGACGGTCACTCACAAAGATTCTAATGGGCGTGTGGTGCAGACCCCCTTCCCTCCAACTACTCTATGTTATCTTATCGAAATAAAATATTTCAACTACTAAAGATTTATTACAATAAATATTTGAGTCGGACAGATAAGAGCGAAAGCTCCATATCTGTACTGCAATCCTTCACATTAAATCAAAATGTGTTCTCTCATCGATCTTATGTGATGACTCAGCCTTTGATCATTAAAGATGTTCATAAATCAAAATCCTCCCCAGATATTACATTAATTACGCTAACTTTGGAATTCAAAATATGCACTAGTGTGCCCAGTTGTCCTCCACTTGTGCTTTGTTGGTGATATTCCTACTTCAGCGTGCAATAAGGCAGGGTCCTTATTCCTTAGAAGCCTTTAGTCTCTCACAAGGTCGATCGAATAGAGTGTTGACTCCAAAGGGTCGGATAAAATTCCAAAACTAGTCTAAAGCGAGTGGCACCCTTGAAGCATGGAGGTGCGTCTTGAAGGGCACATCACGTAATTAAAAAATTGAGTCAACAAATCTAGGTGACCTAGAAAACATTGAAGTTATTAGACCTTGTTAGAATAAAATAATTAATTGAATAGTAAATTGTTAATTTTAAGCCTAAAAAAAGTCTAAGCCTAAGTCTAAGACTAATCCTATGTCTAACTTTAATTAAGGGACTAATTAAAAATATTAAATAAATTAAAAAGAATTGAGATAAATCAAATTCTAGGAAAAATTGAGTAAAATCTAAAATTTGAATCAAATGCACATGTGTGCATCAAATTAATAAATTGGATTTTTAAAATAGAAGAAATAATAATTGATCCAGGTGGATATCGGGGGTCACCCACCTTTTCCAAATAGCTCAAAACAGTTTTCTGGCCAT
>CBVK0100154703.1:0-27157 GCA_900067695.1 Picea abies
CCATACAATATATACAATGTTTTTAGGTATTCCGTAGATACCAAAACCCTAATCCCTTACTCTAGGATTAATTTACAAATCTGCTAAAAATAGCAAAAAACGCCCAAAAAAAAATTTTGGGGCGCTGCCCCAAACGCTATGAGTAACCGGTGGGGGCATACCTGCCCCCCCCCGGGACCCCCCTAGGAAAGTACCCAACGCATACGACATAGCTCTAGGCGAAGGGATCATCAGACGCAGTTGTCGTATCTGACGCACCCACACACACACACATGCAAAGAATATAACACATACCCAACAAATCAATCCTTTAGGTTGTTCCATGCATACTATATCTCTATCAATGATGACCTTGTGAGAAGAAGGATCCCACACACAACATCCTTTATACCACCATCATAACTTGCAGAGATATAAAACAAGCAGGAATTCAGAAACAAAGATTTTAAGTCTGGAAATGATTTACCTCTTACCAGTACCTGCAATTCTTTCTTTATCTTATGACCTTGATCCTTCTACCATAAACAAGAATATACATATTTCACTTCAGATTCCACTTCAGTACTCCCTTCCAGCTTATAAAGGTTATCAACCTTTGTTGCCTTCATCACTACTAAACTACCTTTCGACAATGTGAGTGCTCCACCTTGACCTGTAAACTTATATCCACAAGAATCCAACACTCCCAATGAAATCAAATTTTATTTAAGCTCGAGTACATATCTAACATCCATTAATTCCCTAACGATACCATCGAACATCTTGATTCTAATACTTCCAACCCCAACAGTTTTACAGGGAATACCATTTCCCATAAACACTACACCCTCATCAACAGATTGGTAAGAAATGAACCAATTTCTATGTGAGCAAATGTGGTTGGAGGCACCTGAATCTAACTGCCATTCTTCTTGATATTGTAAATTACTAGAAACGGATAAAACTTGATCATTCATACCTGAATTTGTTACAACCAAATTTATATTGTTGGATTCCAGTGACAAACACCGAAATGTAGAACATTTAGACAACGCCAAAAGTTAATAGACATGTCATATTTCTCGATCATCTCTTGTAACTTCATTGGCAAAGCATAAGATATAAAACCCATCACGATAAATTTTGGTAAGTATTTAGTATGTGAAAACGAAAAAATAAATTGCAAGCATGACGAGCATGACAATTTAATAATGAATAGTGATGGAGCTCATTGCGACAAATTCCTTGTTACAATTAGTCACATAACTACATGTAAACATTATTCATATCAAAGTGACAATTTTGAAGTCCATTTTGTAAAATTGGAGAGAAAAACTACAAACATTCTCAACACATGTCAACACATTTGAAGTATTTTTAAAATCCTCACCAAAAAGCTAAATAACCCACACCAACATCCAAAAAAGAAGAGAATATCAACCAAAAAAAACTTCCAACAAAAAGAGAGTTCAATCACAACATGGCCACATATACTCTTTAAATTGGAGCCCAAAAGTGGAGGTACAACATTATGATGGAATTTCTTTAAAAAAAAAAAAAACTCAATGGATGGTTTAAACAAGTTGAGGTATACTTCAACGCCCACCAAGTAAAAAGGAAACATAGTAATAGAACTAACATAAATAATTTGGTTACATAGCAAGAATTTATTTAAAATGTTTATTAAATATATCGAATAATAATTTGCTTATATATCGAGAATTTATTTAAAATATTTATTGAATATATCAAATAATAATTCCAATCTCGTTGATCTAGACAACGCAATTGATATCCTTCAAAACATATAAACTAGGATGTGTTACTTACATGTATGATATAATGAAAAATGTGATTTTAAAGTTAAAACACATAAAATGAAAAAATAACTGATGTAGTTTAATCTGTTGATCTAGAAATCCCATACTTATTACACATCAACTTCCTCGAGACCAGTGTGCACAAGGTAGTCATGTAATGGCATTCCAGGCGAAATGGCGAAAGTTTTGGTTCAAAACTTTTAATGGCATTCCAGGCGAAATGGCCTTCTAGGCGAACCAGGAAACCCTCGCGAACTTTGATCCTTTATACCCAGCCTCCTCCTGAGCTCTTGGGAGTGGACAAATGAACTCTTAGATACTATTCTATTCCAGCTACAGCGCTGGTTTGGTTCAGGTTCCAACTTTTATTTGACTGTTCACTTTGTCTTTTGTCCAGCTCTCAGACCAATAGTTTCTTCCACTACGTTGGTTGGCCCAGCAACACTGACCTTTTCTTTTTTCTATAACCTGTTGTCCCCCTGTCGTCTTCTTCCCACTGGCCCGCCTTTCCTCCTTTCCTGCCTCATTTTTCTACTAGGGGGCCTACTATTGGCCGCACAGATCCCTCTATTATGGACTCACTGACAAACGCCCTGATGCAACCATCCGACGAGCTTATCTGGGAACAAGTGGGACTTTTTGATAAGGTGGATTCCCTCACCAAAACGCTGCAAAGGTTTCCCTCCAAACCCTCTATTTCAAACTTTTCTACTAACCCCGGCAAGACTACATTTGAACTAGCTCCTCCTACACGAACCAAAACCATTGATCCGATAATCTTTCCATCTGACTCCGACAGGTCTCATCCAGACTACTACTCCTCCCCACTTCAGCCTCGAGATGGTCATCCTTTCATCCAGGATGCTCACTTAGCCACTACCTCACCTCGCCGAGCTACAAAAGGATGAAAGGCGTGGAAATCTATTATAAGATCGAAGAGACTGGTTCTTGGCGACGATGTGGGTTTCGAAGATCTCTGCAAGATGTCCACCTGTACTCTGGTGGGCTGTTTCTCCTACAAGCGTTTTAGCTCACAATCTCTAGAGGAATTGACTAAGTTGAAGTGGTTACCTCTTCTGGGCTATTCACCAGAAATCCTCTACCTTAAGAAAGGCTAGCTGAGTTTTCACTGCAAAACCCCTAAGGATGCTACTCTCTTACTATCTTCCTCGTGGGTCGACAGAGGCAGCAGCCTCATGCTTGAACGCTGGAGGCTAGCCTTCAACTCGGACACTGATTTCTTCCAATTCAGACACCTCTGGGTGCTTCTCCCTGGCCTTCCTCTCTATCTCTGGAACAAAGGAGCTTTGATTGCTATTGCAAACTCCCTGGGTAAGTTCATTGCACTTGACACACAATCGCTCATAGGTCATTCAAGGAAATTGGGAAGAGTCCTGGTTGAGATTGATATTACTTCTGGACTATCGGAATCATTGGAGATTGAATGGAGAGGCCATATACACTTACAGAAGCTAGACTTTCTCGAACTCCCATTTCACTGCAACCTTTGTCGGGAAACTGGCCACCTTCGACGATGCTGCCATGGTAAGTTACCTATTGACCCCTCTGAAGATTTTGATCTACACCTAAACCCTCCTGATTATATAGAGGCTGACCCCTCTCTCGCTTATCTAGATTCTCCCCCACAGCCGCCCACTTTTCCCCTACCAGGACAGGCTGAATCTTCGCTGTCCAAGCTGAACCTACTTTGCCCTTCTTTGTACAAGTCACTTTCAGTTGCTGAGAAGGAATTTACTAGTGGTTTCCTTTGGCTCTTCTCCTCCTACAGTGCAAAGAACCCTCTCCTGAGAGTTGAGAGGACACCCTCACCTGACATCTCTGACCCCTATCCGACTGCTGCTCCTACAGTGAACCCAGTTTCTACACTTCTCACACCCGCCCAACTCTCCCCTCCCCTGGATGTGCAACATCTTCCTCCTTCCTCCCCCTTTGAACTGGATGCAACCACATCGATGCTTCCTGGTTTTATTCAACCTGTTGATGATGGCTCAAATCTATTGGCGGTGCTAAACTCCTTGTTCCCTTCTGTTGATCTTTCGGACAACACCACACAACTTCCTGTCTATTGGAGAAAAGAACTCATTACCCCAGCCACTGGGGTGATTTCTTCCTCCTCTCGACCCACCGAAACTATGGAAAAGGCCTTTGTTTGGTTGAGAGGCATTGGTGCGGAGCTCTCCTCACTCCAGACGAGAAGTACCAGAAAGAAAAAGGAGATATTGAGCTCCCAACAAGCTACTACTGTCAACCCCACCCAGGACGGAAAGGCCCTTAGAGCAATGAAGGCCTTGGCATGATCTAAGTAATGATTGTGCTTTCACTAAATATTCGAGGGATCGGAGGCCCCCTCAATACTACTTCCTTTCGAAGACTACTGGAGAGATCAAAGCCTGATATTATCTTTCTCCAAGAGACCCTCACGGTGGAACAAAATGCCAGAGATTTTCTGCACCAATTTCAAACTTCTTGGGTTACTGCGGCTATTAGTTCCTTAGGTAACTCCAGTGGATTGATGGTGGCTTGGGACCCCGACCTTTTAGAGTTGATACCTTACCTGTCGAGGGGAGGTATACTGTTATTAGGCTGACTTCTAGCTACTAACCAGGAGATGGCGTTTGTAAACGTCTACGGCCCTTACTCAGACAAATTGATTTCTGGATGCACCTAGCAAAGAGTCGTCTACTCTCTATTCCAAATATCATTCTTGGAGGCGATCTAAACATTATCCTTTCGGCAGAAGAACACTGGGGAGGATCTTACTTGTCGGGACCCGCCGAAGCCTCCTTCAGAGAGCTCTTCGCCACTAATAATCTCATCGATGTCCAGCCGATCCATATGGCCCCTACTTGGCGTAATGGGCGCACCAGCCTTGATGCTATAGCCAGACGCCTGAATCGATTTCTGGTGGTTGATGGCCTCCTGTCATCTTCTATTGTGTCGTCATCGTGGGTGGAGTTCCCATTTTTTTCTGACCACGCCCCTATCCTGCTCCAGTTGTTTCCCTCAGCACACCGACCGACTCCTTTCAATATCAATCACCTTTGGCTATCCTCTGATAATTACTTGGCCATCGTTCACTCTGTCTGGACGGATCACTGATTTCTTGCAGAAGACAACCCACAGAACCGCCTCGTATGGAAGTTGAAAGTTCTCAAATCTAGATCGATTTTGTGGTACAAGGAAAAGAAAAAAGAGGAAAAGGCCCACCTTCAGTTGCTGGAGATGCAGATCACAACACTCATTTACAAATATACAAACTCGACATTGTCTTTGGAGGAGACTGCTAGCCTACGACTGCATGAATCAAACAGAGCATCCATCCTTCGCGAAGAGGAATTTTGTTGGAGATTGCACAGCCGCGCAACTTGGCTTAAGTGTGGAGATTCAAACTCCAGTTTCTTTCACAAAGTAGAAAGTTTTAATAGAAACAAAAATACCATCTGGTCAATTGCAAGTGTGGGAGATGTTATAATTCGTGGGCAGAAAGAACTAATAGCTGAGGCGGCCTCTCATTTTACTCTACTGTACAAAGCTACAAACAACCAAAATCTCCTGGAGAAGGCTTGTACGGCTATCCTGTTCCCTCGTATGGTTTCTGTGGAGGATGCCACAGATCTCTATAAGCCTATCACACTTGCTAAACTCAAAGAAATCCTGTTACACTTCAAAAAAGAGCGAAGTCCTGGGCCAGATGGCTGGACCACAGAATTTTTCATTTTCTATTTTGATCTCGTTGGAGTGGATCTTCTCCAGATGGTAGAGGACTCTCGCATCAAGGGAAAGATTGCTGGTAGCCTTAATTCTACTTTCCTGGTCCTGATTCTGAAAGAGAACAACCCGCTCTCCTTAAATGACTTCTGACCGATTGCCCTGTGCAACCTTATCTATAAGGTTATTGCTAAAGTCATCTCAAATCGGATCAAGCCCTTTCTAGGAAAGAGCCTCTCGGAGGGAAAACTTGGTTTCTTGAAGGGCAGAAGAATCCAGGATGCTATTGGAGCTGCCCATGAGTGCATCCACAACATCAAGCAGAAAAACCAAAAAGCGTTGGTCTTGAAATTTGACCTCAAGAAATCTTTCGACAATATTGATTGGGAGTTCTTGAGACTTATTTTACACGTAGTTGGCTTCAGAGACAAGCTCACTAATTGGATCTTGTCTTGTGTTACCAGTGCTAAATTTGTTGTTTTGATCAATGGAGAGGCTACAAGCTTCTTCAAAAGTGAGAGGGGGCTCCGACAGGGATGACCACTCTCCCCTTATCTCTTTATCTTGATTATGGAGGGCCTTAGCCTCCTCCTTACCAAAATTTTCACTGCACACCACTTATCCGGCATTAAGGTTTCAAAGTTTATTAAGATATTTCATCTCATATTTGTAGACAATGTTCTCATCATGATGAAAACAGATCTTGTGGAATGGTTAGTAATCCAGGACATTCTACATCTCTTCTGCTCGGTCTCGGGATTATCCATCAATCACACTAAATCCTCAGCCCACTTCTGGGGACTCTCGGCTCCTAAACTCCTCCATTTCAAAGACCACTTTCCCTTCATCTTTCTTGACTTGAAGGAGGGCTTCAGATATCTTGGGTACCAGCTAAAGCTGGGAGCCTCCCTTCTCAGTGATTGGCGCTGGCTTGTTACAACTTTTGAAAGGAAAATTGGCTTCTGGTGTAATAAGTGGCTGTCCCTGGGTGGCAGATTCATCCTGATAAAAGCAGTGCTATAAAGCCTTGCCGTGTTCTGGATGACCCTGGAGCGGATTCCAAACAAGATCATCACTATTCTCCGTAGACTCGCCTTCAATTTTTTGTGGAATGGCCAGGCGTGTAAACACCGATTTCACCTCTGCAGTTGGGAGACACTTTCCAAACCTCGAAGAGCAGGGGGTTGGGGTCTAAAGAACCTCTCCACCTTCAACACTGCCCTTCTGGCTAGCTCTTTTTGGAGAGTAGTTACTCAGGAGAGCATCTGGCACTGAATCATTGTTGAAAAATACCTGGGCTCCCAGCCGCTCTGTAACTGGATTCGAAAGACTCCCCTTCAGCTTAAAAGGGAATCTCCCTTCTGGAAAGGCATGGTCGCCTCCTCACCTGTGATTCTCCACTGGCTTCGATGGAAGCCTGGCTCTGGCAAGGTGATTAATATTGGAAAGGATATGATCCTCGGGATGGAGGATAGCTCTCTCCTCTCTCCTTCTTTGTGCACTCATGTTCGTTCTTTAAACATTCTGACTTTAGCACAGGCCAGATTTTTGACTGGTGTCCACACTCTGATGGATTACTGGAAGGGATGTCACGACCTGTCTATTAGTGGACCGTGGGCGGCTGAATGGACTCATTTCATATTTTCTATCAGAAGCATCGGCATCTCCCTTACAGAAGAACCGGATATGCTACTGTGGGCTAGAGGGGATGCCACGGGTACCCTCTCGGTAAAGAACTTGTATGCGTCTCTTCTTAAACAGAGCAACCTCGGCGTCGACTCCTCTTGGTACCTCCAGATTTGGAATTGGACCATTCCGCTCAAATTAAAACTATTTCTCTGGCTCATGGGGAAATAGAAGATACTCACTTGGGACCTGCTCCACCAACGAGGATGGGAGGGGCCCGGTATCTGTTTACTTTTCTGACGCGCTACTGAAGACTTCCATCATCTTCTGGTACATTGAGATTTCACGAGGGGGGTCTGGACTTGCCTGCTTAAGCATTTCTCGCTTCCATATTCTTGGAGAAGTGACACCATCTCAGACTACTTTCATTTGTGGAACACTCAAAAATCCCCTCTAATTTGCTTGGCCGCCCACGTCTGCTAGCAATTATGGTTAGAGCGGAACAGAGTGATATTTGAGGATCGACCACCTACCCTGCTAAATGTTGTGCACAGAGTATTGACTTCCTTCTACTGGAAACAGCCTTCGGTTAAATCCCACATTCACAAAGATGTCGATTTCAAGCTGCCAGTTGGGTACACACTCGCTTGCTTTGATGATGCAGCGCAGACAACTAGTTGTTGTGGAGCTGGAGGCTTCTTCAAAACTCACCCTTCAAGGATCACAAAATGGTTTTTCAATTGCGGTGTGGGAACGAACACTAAAGCAGAGCTCTTGGGGCTATGGACCTCCCTCTTTTTAGCTTCCTCCTGGTCTATTAAACACTTACTTGTTCTAGGTGACTCGAGAGTCGTTATTGATTGGATTAACCAAAAATCCAATCTCCACTCTGTCCACATCAAATGCTGGAAACAAAAAACGTTGGAGTTGTCCAAACATTTCACCCACATCAAATTCCATCATTTTTCTAGATCTCACAACAGCGAAGCGGACGCTCTCTCAAATAGAGCACTAAAAGAAGTGGCAGGGAGACTCTCCATTTTTCACTGTGATAGAGGAATAGAAAGTTCTACGTCCTACTTTAGCATCTTTTGATCGTGTTTGTTGTCCCACTTTGTATGGAAAGCTGTTTTGGGTTGCTATTTGTATGGACTGCTGTCCTTATTCCCACCTTTCGATTGCTGAGAGTTTTTGTACTGATCCATCGATGTTTAAGCACTGGCCATGGACCATGGCTCATAGCTCGCTGGTGTCAACATGTAAATGAATTTATACTCTATATAAATTCGAGAAATTTTTTTCTTGGAAAAACTTCCTCGAGACCCTCTTAATTTTGTTGGGAAAGTATTAAAAAACAAAATCTAGAAATGCATGATGTTGGGCTCAGTTTTGGTTAAGTATTTGGTATGTGCTAATGACAAAATAACTTTCAAGTTCGACGAACAAGCCACTGCATTAGGGACCAAGTTCTCCTAGATTTTATGTCATATTGAATGTGTATGAATACTCATCTTTATTAATGCGAAGCATATGTAATTTTCATTAAGGTAAATGCAACCCTTTGCTACCTCATGGTAAGTGCCAACCTCAGTTGTCACTGTACTAGTTGCTTTGAGTGATTCACTACACTACATATTGTTGACACTAGAGGTGATAACCCACTCCAAAAATGCATCTCAAAATTATTTGAGACCTCATTGTTATCTTTTTTGAATTTTAAATTTTTACGATCTTTTGTGTTTTGTGTTTTCAATCTTGTTAGTGAGGAATTGTTTAATGAGTTTAACTTTAATTGCGTCGAGAGGTGCATTTTACAGCCAAGTATTAGGTCGATGTGTGATTTCGTGCCTAAATTCAATGTAGAGTTGACATATGTCACTCTTAAATAATAATAAAAAGATTAAGTAAATGAAAATTGTATATGTCGGCTCTAACCTTTTACGAAACACACACACACACACACATATTCAAATTAAATTAAACTAACCTAATTAAACCAAGATAAAATAAGATTAAAAAGATATTTGATCCCTCTCGATGTTTCGTAGAACCGAAGTTAAGATGAGTCTATGTTGATAGGTACTCAAACTCTAACAACGTTAGTATTCAACTTAATGAACCTTTTGGATAAGATCTTGAGCACATGAGGTGTAAAATTAAAGTTCCAACAAGATGAAAAAGTTTGATATTTATAAAAAGTTTTGTGTGTTTTAAGAAGATTACAAGTTTGAATTTAGAAAGAGTAGAGTATGTGTATCTCCCTAAACTAAGTAATCAAATCACTATGTAAAAAAGGTTTCTTATTTTACAAGCAAGAAAGACTTGTATGTCAATTTGACATCTCACTAAATTATAACCTTAAATTAAACTGTTGTTGTTATTATTATTATTTTATTAAAAAAAAGACAAAATTAACTTAATAAGAAACCTTTTTTATTTTGCTAACGAACGATATTTTGTTTAATCAAACTTGCCACATACTCAAACATACTCAAATTGATTATAAGTATCTTCTTGTTTTTAATAATTTCATTTAAAACCTCTATATTACTTAAAGGGATGTTATATGCCTTACCTAAAAGTGAAGCAAATTGACACATTCATCATCAAAGAGATGTCATATGCCCTACCAAAAAAAGTGAGGCAAATTGACACAATCATCATCGTATAGAATGCAATAGAATGTGAGTTTATAATTGATTTTGCTAAGTTACATTCATTTGGAATTCTTCACTTCATCTCTTGTGAGCTTCTAAAGTAATGACGAAGTGTTTTTGATGTTAACTTCGATTGGTAGGTTTTCCATCTTTTTCTTTGATGATCAGGACATTTTGTAAAACTAACGATTTCTTTGACTTTGGATTTTTTCACCATCTTCCCTTAAATAATTGTATTGACTCTATTGAAATCATTGTAGAGATAATTAATTGTATTTTTTTCAGATTTAGAGGAATCGGTAATTCAATGAGATTACTTAGGCAAGGTTTAGGTTCAAATTTGAGTGGATACCACTATAATCTCTAGGCTAGTGCCAACAACCCGCAAGCTAGTGCCTAGCAGGAAACTTATGCCTTAGCAAGGATCGAGATGCCTCGAAGCCCACTGGGGTGGAACCTCTATCGCAAGGGATGTCTACCCTTCTAGCCTTATCACAACGAGCCAACATGTCTACTTTGTAAAAATTGAACACGAATGAAAAAAACAATCTTGAAAAACAAAACGTAATCTTTAAAAAAAAATAAAAAAACAATATGTAATCTATGATTTTTGACGTCCTAATTACCTTCTCTATCACTTTCCTATAGTTTATTCTGGCATGTTCCATATTTAGTCAATCCATCTCTAATATCATCAATTCATATTTTGTGAATACAAGTTTAGTCGTCTCCAGTCTTATTGATTTGAGTTTTGTTAGCTCGTCTCCTTTGGCATTCAATAAATCACCTTTGGTTGTGACAAATTTAATTGGTGATCAATTCCAATTGGTCTCCTCTAATAGTGTTTAGTTCAATCATTTCAAATACAAGGTGGCCACCATGTTTCGCATTGGTCCTTCCCCTTACTATATCTATCATTTTCTTCTTTTAGCAAGTTGTATTATCCATCAAACTCATGCCTAGGTACAATGTAACTCATGCGTAAAGTATGAGAAAAGTTTATCCAATGAGGCCATGTGATGGGTAGCCTCTGAATCAAGCACCCAAGTATTAGGAGAAGATGAAATAGAAAGCAATGCATGATGATTAACTCTTTATGATGATGGCTTGTCTGATGGATTTTTCCTTGCATTATTTGAAATACAATCCTTGAGGTGATGTTGCTCAAGTGATTGTGTCGTGAGATCTATGGTCTTTTTCATGAAAAAAATCTCAATATGGAATCCCCTGTTATAGTAGGAACACTTGGTATTCTCTTTCTTTCTCTTTGATTCCTAGGAACTCAAAATCTCATCTGTGGAATTTTGTTTTCCTTCCTTCTTGTTCTCTTGGTACTTCTTACCCTTTTTCTTCTTCTTATTCTTCGGTGAAATTCCTTGAGTTGTAAATGCATGGGGCTTTGAACTCTTGAGTGCCCCTATCAAAATGAGCTTTGTCTGCTCATGGATAAGCGACGCCATGAAATCATCCAGGGATGGCATCTTCTATGTAGACCCCATAGCTAACTTGGTAGTATGAAAAGAATAAGTGTAGACAAAATACTCTAGTCCTAGCTTGGTTAGAATTGAAAAGATTAAATGTTCATCTTTATTATCAATTCCACAAGCCCTAACATGCGAAAGTCATTTTTTAAACTTACAGATGTAGTCTTGTAGGGTCTCGAAATCACTTGGATTCAATGCATGTATATCATTCTCCAATCGATGACCTCTTAGGTTGTCTTGATTTCCTAGCAGATCCTTCAACTCTGTCCAAACATCGCTAGGAGTCTTGCAAGTATTCCACATGGAAGAGGAGATCTGAAGATATGATCAAGAACAATATGTCGTAGGATTCATCCATTATATTGAAGTATTTTGATTTATCTATGGATGAAGTAGGCTCGACCCCAGTCCCCATGGTGACCCTACACAAACCCTTGTTGTGAAGTAGAAGCTCTATCTTGGGCTTCCACTCAAAGTAGTTGAAGGGTGTCAAGATCACTGAAGAAGATGGTTGATCCATAATTATTTTTGGGATTTCCAATCTGATCTATAAACCTGTAATAAAAGTGAATACTCCCTCACAATAATAGCTTTGATACCATGTAGGATCAAATCACACTCCAATATCTAATTGTGATTAGGAAATACTACATTAGTTAATTGCAAAAGAAAGAGAGGAGAGAGAAAAATAGAATCAATCTTCACACATATGTGACTAAGAAACCAACTCAAATCACATTGTATTAATCCTTGATCATGAGTACAATATATAAAACTCTCCACAAGAGGAGTAATGTGCACTAGGTTGAGCTTCTAGTGCATGCACATGTAATAACAAAAATAAACTCCCTCTTAGTATCACTTAACTAACCATAAATGGAGTTATCTTGTCATAAATGGAGTTAGCCATGCACAAGTGAGAACTAATGCATGTATAAATTAACTCCATGACAAATAAAAGAACTAAATACTTAAGGAGAAATCCACACTTATCTAGGAGAATAATATTCTCACTTAAGTGTGTTCTCTAGCCATGAAATAAGAATTATCTCTTAAAATCAAGGAACGAAGCGCTCTTCCTCCTAGAATATAGGAATTTACCTAATGGTGGTTTATGAGCCCATGATTTTGGAAACTCGTGGTATCACATATAGGAAACCATTTTCTAAAAATAGACCTGCTATAAATAGGCATGCTATAAATAACAATCCTCCTAAAGAGCAGGAAAATGTACATGTACTCCAACACCTAGTGTGTTATCATGACTAATACAATACTATAAAACCCATATGTTTTGGTCCTAATACATTATTCATCTTCCTTACCATATCTTAAATATCTATAATTACTTGCAAATAATGCCTTATATGAATACCAACTTAGATCCATCCCAACAATCAAATTATCAAATCACAAAACTATTACACATCAAGATTTCTTAAAAAGATAATCTTGTTTTGTACTTTAAAATTAAAAGTAGCCTCTTTCATAATATTCTACATCTAAATAAATATTTATCGAATCTAAAAACTTTATTTATAATCATTAATATTGAGTGTAATATTCTTATTTATATTTATAAAAAATCATTATGTTTTGTATCATTTGGTGACATTTTATATCACACCAAATTGATTCAACATGTATTGTTTAATTTTGATATAAATTATTATTGTAAATGATGAAATTTTATTTCAACCAAATTAAATTTGGCTATATATTTTATTTAGTTATGTAATACCAAATTTATATTAAAATATTTGATATCGGTTATGCATTTGTAGGTTTATTAATCTTGTGTTACTTTGTATACAAGTATTTATATGGAAAATGTCAATTAAGTTTAGTTAAGGTGGTTGAGAGGAATGAATTTTATTTTTTTTAATGTCTGACGGAATCGACAACTAGTTAGGCATGTACTTGCGTTACACGTGGTCGTGTTATCCTACAACTACCATTATAACCTCCAGGTGTTCCCACGATTCTCCATACATGACACACAAGATAAGTCAGGGGGAGTTGAACTCGAAACCTCGTCGAACTTTATATCATGACACTTGCCAATTGAGCTACCCCCGGGAGCGAGGAACGATTTTTACTCTTAATAAGTTTGTGGAAAAAAATGTATTCATATGAAAAAATCATTTTTATTATTTGATTTTATTACTTTCTACTTGAATCTCCCTTCTACAAAAAACAAATAGTATATTAGGGATATTGTATCTCCAAGTCAGATTGGAGGACTCCATTTTGGATTTCCAGTTCAACGTGTGTGCCTTCCTAAAGAAGCAATGTTTGCTTTGATAAACCATATGCTGAATTTTTGTCCTCGTTGTTGATATGTGTGAATGATATCCACTCAAAATAGCTTTGTTGTTTTTTTATTTCTTTCAAGAGTGACCCTATTCCTAGAATATCCACCTATTTTTTTCTAGAGGCCTAGTCAATAACTAGTTTGGAGTCTCCCATGACTTGTATCCTTTTTCATCCCAATTATTCTAGGCTGGAATCTTAGTGATTTGTTGTGCAACTTATGTTATTTATGGTTGTGTGCTTTCGTCAAACAATTTGCATCACATGTGTTTCCATGCTATAATATGGTAGACAACTTTCTACAAATAGATTGCATACATTCCACTAAAGACCTTCATCAAACACATTGTAAGTAAACCATGTACACAAGAAATAGAAGAGACAACAAGGGCATTTTATTATGGATGAAAATCCCAATCACAACAATACAATCTCTAATTGTTGTTGCAATACATCAATAAAACACACAATATGCAAACCAAAAAGATGGAATAATGCACAACCTCTTTTAGTAGATTATTCCTCTGTAGAAAACCCTATATAAGATAACTCATCCCCTCCAAGAGACCCAATGACTCCTCCTAGCCAAACAAACCTGCAAAAAGAGAGGCTCGACCCCCTCAAGAATACCTCCATGGCTACTCTAGCTACACGACCCTGCAATAAAAAGGGGCTCGACTTCCCCAAGAGACTCCAACAACCTCCCTAAGTGCCAACAGACCCCAAAAACCCTCTTGACCTACTCCAGAAAACCCTCACGGCTTGCCCAAGACAAATCTCTAACTCTCTCAAGCCCCACGGACCTGCAAAGGTGAAGTCATCCCTCTCTAAAAACCCCCACAGACCTCCCAAGAAAATCATTGTACCTCTAAACTAAAGACAAACCACAAGATCAAGCTCCTATGAAGATCTGGGGTAGATCTTCCCCTTTGTCTAGCTAGGGTGGATATTGCACCACCGAAACCAAACCACAATTAAAGTGTTTTTCCAAAACCCCCAAAAAAACCTTGGCTCACAAGAGCACTCCAAACAAGAGGTCAATCTAAATCATAATGAGGGAAGTGGAGCACTAGCCTTCTTTTATAACTCTTCGACGACTCCCTCTAGATCTTTCCTCTTTGACTTAATCAACATGACCCTTATTCCCCTTTTACTTTTCACTTAAATGTTAAGGTCACATTTTCCTAATGTTTGAGTGATTATTAATCTTAAAGTTACCTTTTAACCCATTTTTAATGCTAGAAAGTGATTAATTTCCTTTAAGACATTTTCAGATGTTGGAAGTTCCTTTATCATCATCCTAACCTCTATATATTTTCATATTGATTCCAACGAGCTATTAAACTAATGTGTCCCCTCAAATAATATGATCCAAATAACACCTTTAGTGCATTTAATTATATTATGCTCAACAATACCCTCAAATTATAGGAAATGTCAAAATGTCACGGAACTAAAGTGATCTTGATGATGAAATATGGTAAATGGAATAGGTTGGGCCTCATATAAATCCTCTAAATCCTCCAGGCTTACTGATAACATAACCTCACCCTTCTGTCTAGGTTGATAGAAGCCTCAGAAGTCATCTCCAACAACATAACAGGGGAACCCAAAAATGTCGACATTACATAGACAATATGAGATTGTGTGAAGAATAAAATTGCACTAGCACCTCCTTCTGTAGGTTTCCCTTTGTTATCCCCATTGAAGAAGCCCGAAGGAGTCATCAAATCAAAGATCAACCTTATAACAGACTTCTACTTTTTATATTTGTGTTCAACTTTAAACTCCTAAGTTGACTTCCAGACCAAGTGAGATAATACTTCTGTTAGAGTTTCCTTATCCTGGAATATCGTCGTATTTATTGCCTACCATATATAATAGAATAGATGAAAAATAAGTGATTTGAAATTAGTGAATGAGTTGTCCCTCCACCACTCCTAAAGATAGTCAAGAAGAGTCGAATTATTCTAAAGAAAAATTGTAGGAAAATGTGTATCTAGCAAGTTTTAGATAGAAATAAAATATCAGCATGAAGAAAATAGTTGGAAGATCGACTCAACAAAACTTTTGCATAAGGGAAAACGATTCATGCCAATCCATTCTCACCTAAGTCAATTTCCCCAAGTTAATAATTTATTTTCAATTTCCAGCAATAGAAACATAATTGCTTTTTGTGTTGCTCATAGCTTCCAAACTATTTCCCATCATTCCTTAATATAGCTTGACCCGACTCTTCCATGCTTGTTGCATGTCCAAGTTTCATTGTATAGTACCATGATCTCAAGTTTTTTGTCCACACCATTTTATCATCTTCATCTATTAAAATAATGATTCCAAGAACCAATTGTTTTACAAATTCCCTCCATTCATCTGCCAAAACACCTTCCAAGTGTAAGTTTGAGGCCAACTTCTAGTCCTATTTCCATAAATATCTTACCTCTGGTTTGTTGACATCACTCAATCAGAAAAATCCTTCTGATTGTAATCGATCAAGTGAGTCTGCTAAAATTTTATGAGAATCCACTACCCCAATTCATCGATCCTCACCTATCCACACCTTTTGTTCATTTCCAACTCTCCATGCATTTCAATTTTCTACTAGAGGTGACACTTTGACAAAGGCTTTCCAGATGATGGATGCATTTTTTGTGTCCTTCTTTCTCTTCCATAACCAACTTTCCATATCTCTCCCTTCTACATACTTCAACTTCATGACCTTCCCCCACAAAGCTTCATTGTAAACCAATCTCCATAGATTTTTGGTTGCCAAAGACTTGTTAAACAAGTGTATATTCTTCAGGCCCCAACCCCGCTAGATTTTTTGGGTGAGCTAATCGAGTCCACTTGACCAAAGGAATACCTATATATATATTGAGTGGTCCTAATGGTTAAGAACATGTGTTTCCTCCTAAGAGGTTGCATGATCAAATCTAGAGGGTGGTAAGGTATGTACACCTCCGTAGACGTTACTAGTAAAATCCTTGTGTGAAGGGGGTCCCTTGTCCCACAAACAATGGAGGTTCATACACCAATTTGGTGTCTGGCTGTGACCTTAAAATTATATTATTATTATTATTAGTCCCTGTTGTAGGCATAGAGGGACTACAACGATCGATAATTCGTTGACTTCATATTAGTTTGTCCTTTGACCACAAATATTTGCATAATCTCTATTGTTGGAGCTAGGGAACTAAAGACATTGATTTTTATATAATAAAAAGTACCATATATGTAGTGATTTGATTGGATAACAAGTTGGAGGTCTTATTGTCGGCTTCACTATTCGCAATGTTTGATATGTTAACATATCCATACTTTTTTAGCGTGTACAGTATTTTTGAATCATATATTTTTCGTATGTATTGCTTAAACATGGATTAATGCTAGCATTAGTTCGAATGTTTGTCTTATCATTTTCTGCTACCTAAATTTATGGCCATGTTTGATATGCTAGCATATCCAAAGTTTGGCATTCGAATACATTCTCTAGTCTTCGAACTATTGTTACATAAATTATAATAATAAAAATTGGGTACATCAGAGACCTGCCACATTGCATTTTTTTCTTAAATCTTTACAGAGCATTTCAGACAGACTTAAATGTTTACCTAACAGGCTTGGCAGTGTTGAATGTTTACTTAGCAGGCTTGTTACAATACATTTTCTTCCATTTTTTTTATTTATATGCTTTAGCGGCATTGTTGGTTCATTGGTTCATGCCTGCTTTTTGCATCTCCACTGAGTATTATTTGCTTGTTGTTATTCTTGTTTGCATGTTTGTCTTGTTGCAATTTACACGTTTGGGGTTCTGCAACCACGATTGGAACTGCGTCATTTCTGGTGGGTTGGTTGCATCTTAATTCTTTGTTCGTTGTATGTTGTTTATTCTTGTTTGATTCGAGTTTGCAGGGTTCGTGTCCTGCGGCTGTAGTTGGGCCTTTTGGTGCTTCTTAACTAGGTTGTTGTTTGTTGCTTGTTCTTGTTTGCCTAGGGTTTGCAATGTTGGGGTGTTGGATATGCAGTTGGATCTCTTGTTACATTGTTTTGCAGATGACTCTCCATAAAATACTATTAAGATAAAATAACATACAAAAAAATTGCAGTCGATGTAAATTGCATCTCTTATGTGTTGAACCAGAGTTTGTCGTCCTCAAACTATATTTCATAGTTGGTAATGTTTTTTCCATGGTTTATTTCTTACTATGGTTTCATAGTTATGAGAGTAAGTTTTACTGTGCGAGCGATATAGTTGTTCCCTCCCTTCTTTTTTTTTCCTCTTGTAAACTACATTTTTGGTTCTATAGTTTCTCACGTTTCTGTGGTCATTCCAACCGACTATCATTTGGTTTCATACTTAGCCAGTTTTGTGGACACGGCTTCACGGATAGGTGTTATCGAACTATGGCAGCTCATGCTCGGTGTATACATCTTGCACCCAGAACTTCTGTGCTCTACAATTCGACCCCACACTCCTCGCACTAGCAAGCATGCCTCTGCCTGCAATGAGATTGTCTATCCTACCTACCTTTCCATACTTAGTCGATTTTTCAAAGTTTGGTTGTTTTTCCATGGTTTATATCTTGTTATGGTTTCATAGTTATGAGAGTATGTTTTGTTGTGTGAGCGATATAATTGTTCTCTCCCTTGTTTTTCCCTCTTGTAAACTGCGTTTTTGGTTCCATAGTTTCTCACGTTTCTGTGGTCATTCCGATCGACCATCGTTTGGTTGCATACTTAGCCAATTTTATGGATGCGGCTTTGTGAATAGGTGTTATCGAACCATGGCAAATCGTGTTCAGTGTATACATATTGCACCTAGAAATTATGTGCTCTACAATTCGACCCCGCACTCCTCGAACTCGCAACTGTGCCTCTGCATGCGATGAGTTTGTCTATCCTACTTACCTTTCCATACTTAGTCAAGTTTTCAAAGTTTGGCGGGTTGACGCCTTTTTGGGTTCAGAAAATTTAAAAGAATTTGTCGCTCCCCTCCATCCCCGCTACATTTTCCCCTTCCCAATAGACTTTAATTATGCTTTCAAAAGTCACAACCGACCAGACAGGTTCAAAAAGATTGGATTTAATAAGCGAAAAGCTCTAGGACATCTCCCAATAAAATGAATAGACAGGCGAATATTATGGGCTCTGGTAATTTCTTTTGCCTGCATTTTGAATTTGAAAAACAATAAAATAAAAAAATTGGCTCTTTTAGTTTTCTTAAAGGCTTCAGCATAGTCCACGAACGTGTCACCCAGAGAGGCCTTGACGTCATGTCCCTCTTTAATATTGTGCATATCTTATATATCAGATTTGAAAATCTGATCAAATATGGGAATGTTAATACGTGCTATTAGTCACTATTCAATGTACATATTCAAAAATATTGGCATTAATAAGCGAAAATATCGAGAACATCTATCACTAAAACGAATTAACACAAAATCTATGGAAGATCATCCATAGTTTCTTTTAAATACTTATTGTCATTTCTCTATATCATCAAAGAGTTGCGCTTTAGGGTGCCTTCGTTCTAATGTTCCTAGTCATGGACATGTAAGACAACTTAGAGATGCAATTGAGGCCCAAATGAAAGAAGAGAGGTTGGTTTTATGTGACATGAGATTTGAGTAAAAAAAAAATATGTTGTCCAACAAAAAATCAGAGAGGAGGAAAACAAAAGAACAAGTATCTTCTGGTTAGTGTTATCCCTGTATTCGATGCTTTGGTTGGTTGAAAAGCTTGCCTAAAGATTTGTTTTTTGACCTTCTTTGTTTTCTTTCTGGGAATTGTAATGGATTTTCAGGTCACATGCAAAATACTTCTTCGTTGAAGTATACAGTTTCTTACAACAAAACAGATTTTGCAAGTGTATCGAGTTTATAGATCGCACAAGAATTTGTCTTCCTCGGGGGCGTCGCACTTACCGTGGCTTGTAAAATGGCATGTGATGTTCATGAATGACGCAAGATATTACTCCATTTGCGAATGTAACCAAAAACAGGTAACAAAAACTATATGGGTGGATAAAACAACATATTATCACTACGAAAGTTTCTATTTCAAAGTTTGTTGAGCTACTTCTGGGTGTCGTAACCGACTTGACAGAAATCCATGTTCTTTGTCAAAGTTTGTTCGGTTTCCTATGGATGTAGTTACAGATTCCACATATTTGGGGTCACCTCCGAACATTCCAGACCCTTGTGTGGGCCGCCATATCTTCCACCACTATGACGAAAGATATATTCTGATGTGATCTGCAACATTTGATACACTTGCCAGACCTGTGCTGATGCGTTCTGCAGCATTTGATACACTTTCTAGACCTATGCTACCCAAATAAGTCGTGTACTTCAACAGAACAACATTTTGCAGTTGGGTTGGATGTTCCTTCCAATTTACTGTAATAAAACAAAGAAGTTCAAAATACAAATCTTCAGGCAGGCTTTTCAACAAAACAGATGATCGAATACAGGGAGAATAGCAGTCACAACATACTTGAATTTGTTTCCCATCCCATTGTTGATGTCACATAAAATGACTCCCTTGACTTTGAATTGGGCCTGAATCGTATTTCGAAGTTGTCTCGGATGTCAATGGTTAGGAAAATTACAAGGAAAGCACCTTAAACCCCAAGTTTTTTACGGTAGAGGGAAATTAATACTTGACAAAGAATGGAATGTTGAGTAATCATCCAATGCAAGCAGGCCATATCTGGAAGAGACAAGCTTAAATTACTTAAATTTAATGCAAGCAGCCCTAATTAATGCAAGCAGCCCTAATTACTTAAATTACACCATTTTTTTATTAAATTTAATTAAATTTAGATATTGATGTTTATGGAAATTCGATGTTTTCTCATGTCATTGCAAGGAATACAAGATGAATAGATGATAAGTATTTTATCTCGTTGAAACCACAATGCAAATTCATGTTTCGTGTTGCGTTATATACATCTTGCAGTAAAAAATTTCATGTTTTCAACAAAATTTGCGAACCAAAGAACATCCTGCAAATTAGGAGATCATTTGCATTTGAAACATAAACAATCCATTAATATATATTAGTATGAATACTATTCAAATGAATATCAAAACTTTTTCCATTAATACATATTAGTATGAATACTATTGAGATAGATATCAAACCTTTCTCTTGGCCAATACTTAGCAAATTATCTGGCCACCAGGCCCCAGGTTCACGGTATGCAGCACCTATGTCCCATGTTCTGTCATATACATCTTGGAGCCAAAGAAATTCAATGATTTGCAGCTTATGATTTTACTAGTGAGAACCCAACAGGGGTTCAAAAAAATTGCCATTAATAAACGGAAAAAAAAAGGGTTTTTTGACTGTCAGATACTTATCCATTTTCCCCTTTTCTTTTTCCCGTCCATTATTGATTTCTGGTTTTATACTTAGTCGTATTTCTATGATCGACGGTTGTAGGGTTGGCAGGATAACATATCTTCATCTCCATCTATATATTCACATGACGAATCCGACCGACCGCTATTCCTTTCCATACTTATTCAATTTTATGGCCGCGGTTGCCGGGTTGGTGCATATGAACTCGCCTTTTCTTCTTCCCGCCCGTTATCACTTTATGGATATATACTTAGTCGCCTTTCTATGATATCCGGTTCTAGGGTTGGTGGGCTGACATGTCTTCATCTCCATCTATATCCTCACATGAAGAATCCGACCGACTGTTGTTCCTTTCCATACTTAGCCAATTTTATGGCCGCGGTTGTTGGGTTGGTGCTTACGAACTCGGTTGTTTATTGTTTCATTATATACATCTTGCAGGTTCCTCGTATACATTAACTTCATTCAAAGTATCTTTCGTTGCCTTCCATACCCACCAACTTCGCGTCCTTCCTGATATACATTAACTATGCTCTTACTAGTGACAAATGGACACACTAGTATGAAAGAATTGGCACCCGCTGCTCCACCATATACAAATTGACTACTGGACTCTAACATCGTCCCCTCTTCCGTGTTACACATTATGCATTCAAATGTTCTGAACTATACAATTTGGTTGTCAAGGCCTTGCGTCCTCTGGTGAAACCTTATGACCCTATATTGGATCCTCACGTTCACAGGTTCACGAAAAATCCAAGTCCTAGTCGTTGTTTCATGTTCTGCCCATCCTCGTACTTCTTTCTAGATATGCAACACCAAAGGTTTGATACTAGAATGACATCATGCAACAAGCGTAAAAAGATTGTTATTAATAACCAAAAGTCAGGACAACCAACCATCCCTACATAACTTGTCCAGAAACATGCAAAGAAGATCTTGCTTAGCGAAAGCAAGTCCCAACCAACGTTTCCGTGTTCCATACTTGCACACTTTTTCGATTGTGGGTTCCTGGATTGACGAACTCAAAATTGTATTTCAAATTTTTCATGAGTTGCAAATAGCACCTGGAGTTTCGCAATATACAATTTGTCTACGGGAATGTATAAAAACTCTTAATTTTCCTCTTTCCCCCCCCTCTATTATCCCTTTGTGGTTCTATATTTAGTCGTAGCTATATGATCATGAACTCATGGATTCGAAAATTGGCAACTCTTTATCTATATATTCACACCATCAACCCGACCGACTGTGGTCCCTTTCAATACTTAACCAATTATGTGATCACCGGGTCCCGGGTTTGCGGTATCCAACACCTAGGTCCCTTGTTCCGTCATATACATCTTGTACCCAAAGCAATTTTGTGATCTGCAATTTCTTCCTTTGCTAGTGAGAACTCACCAGGCGTTCGAAAGGATTTGCATTAATAAGAAAACATTAGATGTTCTTCTGTGAGATACTTAGTCCTTTTTCCCTTGTCTTCTTCACGTGTATTATTGCCTTCTAGTTATATACTTAGTCACCTTTCTATGATCGCGTGTTCCAACGTTGGTGTGTTGACATATCTTCATCTCCATCTATATCCTCACATGACAAATCAGACCGACCCTTGTTCCTTTTCATACTTATTCAATTTTATGCCTGCGGTTTTCAGGTTGGCGCTTTCAAACTCTGTTGGTTCTTGTTCCGTGATATACATCTTCCACTCAAAAATTTTGTGATCTACAATTCCACCGTGGAATCATTTTTTCCTTTTTCCGTTTTTTTCTTCCCATGTATTATCGGACTATAAAGTATGGACATGAGATTTTATAGAGCATGTACGGATTTTGCATTCCATACCTAGCCACTTTTTGGATCGCGGGTTCTCGAGCAGGTGGGCTCAAAATTGGGCCTCCATTGTTTTGTGCCCTACAAATAGAACCTAGAATTACGCAACATACAAATTAACAAGCGGACCAGTGGGCTGGCTGGCTCAACATTGCACTTCTATTGTTCTGTGTCCTCCAAACAGCACTCGTAGTTCCACGATATACAAATTGATAGAAAAACTCCAAGGCTGGCGGGGTTAATATTGCCATTGTTTACATATGCTAATCCCTATCAACTATCTAACAATATCTAAAAACATTATTTTCAATACTAAATTATCTCTTACTAGTGACAACTGGACACACTGGTACGAAATAGTTGGCATCACACCCTTCGCAATATACAAATTGACTACCGGATTCCAACATCGTCCTCTCTTCCGTGTTACAGATTATGCATTCAAATGTTCTGAGTGATACAATTTGAACGTCGGGGCCTCGCGTCTTCTGGAGAGACCTTGTCAGCCTATTTTGGATCCTCCTGTTGCCAGGTTCATGAAATGTCCAATTCTTGGATACTGTTTCGGGTTGGTGCTTTCGAACAATAATGGTTCTTGTTCTGTAATATACATCTTGCACTCAAAATTTTCGTTCTCTACAATTCCACCGAGCACTCATCCCTTTTTCCCTTTTCTTCTTCCCGTGTGTTATCACCTTATGATTATATACTTAGTCGCCTTTCTATGATCACGGGTTCCAGCGTTAGCGGGCTGACATATCTTCATTTCCATCTATATCCTTGTGTGACTAATCCAACCGACCGTTGTTCCTTTCCATACTTAGCCAATTTTATGGCCGCGCTTGCTGTGTTGGCACTTTCGATCTCTGCTTCTTCTTGGTTCGTGGTATACATGTTGAACTCAAAACTTTTGTCATCTACAGTTCCACCACAGACTCCTCAAACTCACAAGCTTCATTCTACCACAGTTCACAAATATTTCAAAGTATCTGTCGCTGCCTTCCATCCCCACTAACTTCCTATCGTTCCTAATATACATTGGTTGTGCTCTTACTAGTGACAACTGAACACAATGGTATGAAAGAGTTGGCATCCATCCCTCCGCAATATACAAATTGACTACCGGGTTCACATCTTGTACTCAAAATTTATGTGATCTACAATTCCACTGCAGACTCCTTAGTCCCTTTCCCTTTTATTCTTCCCATGTATTGTGAATTTCTGGTTGTATACTTAGTCTCCTTTCTATGATTGTAGGTTACAGCATTGGTGGGCTAACATATGTTTACCTCCATCTATATAATCACATGAAGAATCTGACCAACTGTTGTTTCTTTCCATACTTAGCCAATTTTATGGCCGTGGTTGTCGGGTTGGCGGTTTCGAACTTTGTTGCTTCGTGTTCCGTGATGCACATCTTGCGCTCAAAACTTTCATGATCTACAATTCCACTGCAGACTCCCCGAAATCACAATCTTCACTCTACCATGGTTCACAAATGTTTCAAAGTATCTATCGCTGCCTTCCATCCCCACTAACTTCTTGTCCTTCCTAATATACATTGGTTATGTTCTCACTAGTGACTCTTGCTACTGACAACTACACACACCGATATGAAATAGTTGGCATCCAACCCTCCGCTATATACCAATCGGATACCGGATTCCAACATCGTCCCCTCTTCCGTGTTATAGATTATGAATTCAAATGTTCCAAACGATACAATTTGATTGTCGGGGCCTCACATCTTCTGGGAGACCTTGTCAGCCTATTTTGGATCCTCATGTTGACGGGTTCACAAAATCTCCAATTCTTAGTCATTGTTTCGGGTTGGCGCATTCGAACTCTGTTGCTTCTTGTTCCGCGATATACATATTGTACTCAAAATTTCTATGATTTACAATTCCACCGCAGAATCCTTCGTCATTTTTCCCTTTTCTTCTTCCCATGTATTATCGCTTTGTGGTTATATACTTAGTCGCTTTTCTATGATTGCAGGTTCCAACATTGGTGGGCTGACTTATCTTCATCTCCGTCTATATCCTCACATGATGAATTCAACCGACCACTGTTCCTTTCCATACTTAGCCAATTTTATGTCCATGGTTATCGGGTTGGCGCTTTCAAACTCTGTTGCTTCTTGTTCCGTGATATACATATTGCACTCAAAATTTCTGTGATTTACAGCTCCACCACAGACTCCTTATTCCTTTTTCCCTTTTCTTCTTCCCATGTATTATCGCTTTGTGGTTATATACTTAGTCGCTTCTCTATGATCCCAGGTTCCAGCATTGATTGGCTAACATATCTTCATCTCCATCTATATGCTCACATGAAGAATCCAACCGACCGTTGTTCCTTTCCATACTTAGCCAATTTTATGGCCGTAGTTGTCGAGTTGGCGCTTTCGAACTCTGTTGCTTATTGTTCCATGCTATACATCGTGCACTCAAAACTTCTGTGATCTACAATTCCACTGCGGACTCCTTGAACTCACAAGCTTCACTCTACCATGGCTCACAAATGTTTCAAAGTATCTGTCGATGCCTTCCATCCCCACTAACTTCTTGTCCTTTCTGATATACATTAGTTATGCTCTTACTAGTGATATACAAATTTCCCTTTGGACTGTCCTATCATACCCTCTTCGGTGTTAAGCGTATTGTACTCAAAAAGTTTCGAGACATAAAATATGACCCTCGCGCCCTCACCTCCAATGGTTGCACCTTGTAACCCTATTTTGAATCTGCTTTTTTCCCATACCCGTGACCTCCGTACTTTCTTAGTATGCAATTAGAAACCTTTCATGGTAACAGTTGATGATGCAGGAACCCTCAAGATTGTCATTAATGAAAGAAATGATTGAGGAGATCTCACATTATTATGCATTAAACCAAGATCTGTGGAGAGTTATATTGTCCCTTCCGATTTTTCATCTCAAACATGTGTCGTCGTGTTGAAATCTACAATGCTTAATCGCTCATTTGCGTATCCACCATGTTCACATTTCTATGTATGCGATTACTAGTGTTTAATGTTAATAATGCATGATGCAACAACCGTCCAAATTGTCATTAATGAACGAAAGTCTCGAGGAGATCTCCCATTCACACGCATTGGACCAAGATTTACGCATGGTTATGTTATCCCTTCCAAATTTTCATTTCATTCATCATCTTGAGCAAACAAACATTCTTGTAGACTTATGGTAGCAGGTCGACAACAGTTTTGTGGAGATACAGTAAATATCTTCGAACATCAGGACCAGAACTTCCAGTGATCCAGGGCATACTTTTACTATTCATCCCATTCCACCCAGAATGAAGTGATTTGGACCTCTGGAATCGCTCGTGCAGGTTGCCTCCCCGAGGTTTTTTACTATAAGGAGGTGGTCTCTTGGTGCACCGAAAAATATATTCCAACCATAGAATTATTCCACTGCGCGACCATTCTCCTATTTCTTTGTCACCTCAGGTCTTCCGCAAGATGGTAAAATTGTCGGAGCCAACATTGACGATCAGAGGACAAGACTGCAAGTAGTTCCTAGAAAAACATGATAACGGGTTGGACATCTTAGCCGAATTCCTTGAAGACCCGACAACAGTTCCTAAAGATATCACAAATTTGTAGGTAAGTTCCTTTAGAAATCCATTCCGGGAAATTGCTTGGTTATTTACAAGACTAACGGGACAGGCATCCATGACAAGCATTTACCATATAATTATTTATATTTTGTACTTCAAAGTCAAAGAACAATTCATTTTCAATTGGGGGAAGCTAATTTCCATTGATATATGTTCCCAGTTGTGACGATTCAAAGGATTGAATAAATTTTATATGTCATCCTACTTGATTTTCGCAATAGTGCATTGTTGTCCATTTCCAAAACTTTCTCTTTCCAATAAAATAAACTGTGGATTCAACCCAGTAACATTCTGGTACTAGGACCTGTGGAGGCACAAGGCCTCCCATTTTTTTTATGAAGTTTTTAATGGCTTTGTCTTAGTTTTCAAAGATTTATTGTTAGGGAAGGATGCTCCGTAGATGTCTAGATAGGAAACCAAGTTTTTGAATAGGAAGGGTGCACTTGAACAAAAGGAAAATCACAATGTACTCATGGTATTTGGCTCTAAGGAAAATCCTGCTTTCCTTCCATGCCACATCATGGACAAGATGTTTGTTGCAAAAATAGCAAGGCAATACAACCACTGGTTGCATTTTTTCCATGGCAAGAAAAAAAAATAGTTCATTCCTCTAACCTGGAAAGTCAGAGACTTCGTGTGCAGAAACGTCAACAAGATTAACGAATTTGTTGGCCATTTCACCTAACGTATGCTGAAAGGCTAAAAGG
>CBVK0100154704.1:0-27156 GCA_900067695.1 Picea abies
TCTTGGAGTTCTCTTTTGATCAGCATAACTTTTCTGTCGGTTCTGAGAGACCTTCAGATTTTGTTTTATCTGAGTCACTTGCTGTTCCATCTCTTTCAACATATCAGGTCCAATAGAAATCCTATTTACAGGGTTACTCCAGCTGACTGGAGTATTACACGGCCTACCATAGAGGACCTCGAAGGGACTCATCTTTAAGGATGCTTGGTAGCCGTTGTTGTAGGCAAATTCTACCAATGGCAGGTAGTCTTCCCATTTCCTGTGTTGATGCATCACATGCATCCTTAACATATCCTCTAATATTTGATTCAGTCTTTCCGTCTATCCATCGGTTTGAGGGTGATAGGTGGTGATAAACAACAATTTAGTCTCTAATCCTGCCATTAGTGATTTCCAGAAATTGGAATTGAATTTGGTGTCTCTGTCAAATATTATCTCCCTCAGCATGTCGTACAGATGGAACACCTCTTTCATGAATACCTGGGCGATATCTATCGCCTTGCAGGTTGATTTGACGGGGATGAAATGAGAAGACTTGCTCAGTTTATCCACCACCACCATAATGGCATCATTCTGTTTCGTTGAAGTCAGTAATCCAGTGATAAAATCCATGGAGATGGTTTCCCATTTCCATTCTGGGATGGGTAAAGGGTGTAGTAGTCCTACTGGGTGTCGATTTTCTGCTTTAACCTATTGGCATTCTATGCATTGGGCCAAATATTTGGCTACGTCCTTCTTCAATCCTGGCCAATAAAATTTCTTCTGGGTGGCAGTGATCATTTTCTGGTATCCTGGGTGATCGATGTAGGGTTTTTTATGTAGTTCATCCATGATGAACCTCTTCAAGTCATCACAATTGGGAATGTACAGTCTATCTCTGTAAATGAGCAGGCCTCCTTCAGTCATCTTATAGCTTTCATATTTTACTCCAGCGGTTTCTTGTTGTAGATACAGGGTCACATTTCGAACGAAGGGATCTGTTTCTTGTGCCTCTTTGACTCTGCTCTTGACATCTGTCTCCTAGGTACTCACTGCTACCAGGTGAATCGTTTTCATGCTTCTGCTGAGGGCATCGGCCACCCTATTTTCCTTCCCTTTAATGTGTTTGATTTCAAAATCAAATTTGCTAAGGAGGGCCATCCATATGGCTTGTCTAGCATTGAGCTTTGGTTGGTTGAACAAATACTGTAATCCACAGTGATCTATCATAAGCATAAATTTTCTTCCCAAGAGGTAATGCCTCCACATTTTTAAGGCATGCACTATGGTAGCCAATTCTAGATCATGAGTCACATAGTTGACCTCATGCTCATTCAATTTTCGGGATTCATAGCAGATCACCTTTTCTTCCTGCATAAGGACTCCTCCGAGCCCTTCTTTACAGGCATCTGTGCACACAAGGAAGTCATCTTCTAGGTCAACGATTTTTAGCATGGGTGCATGGGTCAGTAGATGTTTCAGGGTTTGGAATCATTCTTCACATTGTTGTGTCCACAGGAATTTTGTTCCCTTCTTCTGGAGGGTAGTGATTGGACAACCAATCTTGGAGAAATATTTTATAAATATCCTATAATATCCCGCCAATCCCATAAAGGATCTGATGTCCGAGACATCCTTTGGGGTAGGCCATTCCATGATAGACCTAATCTTGTCAGGATCTACTGCTACCCCTTCCTTGGACAAAACATGTCCCAAGTAGTGTATTTGCTTATGAAAGAAGTCACATTTGCTGAATTTGGCATAGATTTGATGCTCTCTTAGCACTTGCAGCACAAGTCTAAGATGTTCTTCATGTTCTTCTCTATTCTTAGAGTAGATTAAAATGTCATCAATAAAAACTAGTACAAATTTATCTAGAAATTTACTGAGTACACTGTTCATTAAGAACATGAAAGTGGGAGGGGCATTGGTTAACCCGAATGGCACTACCACAAACTCATAGTGACCATATCATGTCCGGAAATCGGTTTTATGGATGTCTTCACCCTTGATTTGGACTTGATGGTATCCCGACCTCAAGTCAATCTTTGAGAAAATAGATGTGCCTCCCAACTGATCGAATAGATCATCGATCCTGGGCAAGGGGTATTTGTTCTTTATGGTTACTTTATTAAGTTGTCTGTAATCTATGCATAGTCTAAGGGTGCCATCTTTCTTTTTCAAAAACAGGACTGGTGCTCCCCATGGGGACACGCTGGGTCAAATATAACCCCTATCCATCATTTCTTTCAATTGCAATTTGAGTTCAACTAACTCAGGTGTGCTCATTCGGTAGGGTGTTCTAGACACCAACACCGCTCCTGGTGCAAGTTCGATCGAGAAGTCAATGTCTCTTCTCGGAGGTAGACCCGGTACCTCCTCCGGAAACACATCTCTGTATTCTCTCAGGATGGGGTGATCATCAGGGCTAGGTTTAGCACCTTTGATTGTTTTTAGCACTTGTATTGCATATAGGGGACATCCCTTTTGGCAATACTTTTTCATTTGCAGGGCTGATATTTGTCTCACCGAGACCGGTTTTCGGATCCCTTGGAGGGTTATCCTTTTTCCTTATTTTCTCACACATTCTAAGTTTTTATGGTAACAGTCCAATTTGGCTTTATGGGCAGCTAGCCAGTCCATACCAATCAACAGGTCATATGATCCCAGGGGTAATACATTAAGGGTTGCTTGGGTGGGAAATTCACCCAACCTTAATTGGCAGGCTGGTATGACCTCTACTACCTTTCTTTTGGTGCCAGTGGATAACTGTACCAACCATGGTTTAGTTTGCTTCTGTGGTCGTAGTTTACACTTATCAATAGCTCTAGGGGATATATAACTCAAATTTGAACCAGGGTCAATCAAAATAGACACCAGATGGTTGAAAATCGTACCTTCTATTTCCACCACTGAAGCTTGGTAGTCAGCTTGGTTATTATCCAAGGCTGCATAAATCTATGGCACACTTCTTGCCACATCATTGACTGTGGTGGCTTCCTGCATGTTATAAATTTTTCGACTGTTCTGTTGTCAGTGTGGATAGTCTCTCTCGGAGATGCTCTCCTCTGCAATCCCAGCATTTCAGAGGTTATTTCTTTGGGTTGTTAGTCTTCATTGATATAGGTCCAGAAGTTTTATTTCCATCCCCTGAGGGAAAGTTCTGCTGGAGTACACTCCGGGTTGGGAAATTCATTCTGGGGTTCTTTTTGTAGTTTTTAAATCCCAAGGATTTTCTCCCCTTTTTCTGAAATCTCTAACCACTCTTCGGTCTCCAGTCTCCACGAGACTCTTCCCGATGTCCATATTGTTCATGACAATATGTTGCCTTTCGTATAGTGTCTTCTAAGGTCTTTGGCTCATCGAATTCAATTCGGTTCTGGTATTCTTTGGGTAGCCCACTGATGAAGCATTGTGCCTTCGTCTTCTCTGCTTTGATGTAAGGTACATATCTCAATAAGTTGAGGAATTTGTTGAAATATTCCTCTATGGTAAGTTGTCCCAGTTTGAGTTCATAAAACTCTTTAGCCTTCTTGTCAAAATACCTTTCCGATAAATACTTCTTCCGGAAGTACTTCTCAAACTATTTCCAAGATAGGTTCTCCTCGCGGACCCCTTTCATATTCTTAAGGTCTTCCCATGAGATGGAAGCTTTTCCATTCAGATTGAAAGTGGCCACTCGGGCCTTCAAATTTTCTAAAAAATCATGGACTCTGAAATACTTCTTCAGTTCAACTAGCCAAGCCTCGACTTCCTCTCCCTTCTTTATCTCACCGTAGAAGGAGGGAGGTTTGGCATTTTTGAATTCCTCAAATTTATGACTCTTGGAAGTTTTTTTCTTCTTTTGTTTCTTTTGAGAATAGGAACTGGTCTTGCTGCTGGAAGAGCCTTATGAATCGCCAGCTTCCTTCTCAATGGAATCGCCTGGCACTGGTCCTTTACCTATGGGGTGGATCTTTCTTGACTTGCTTCTCTCAGTATGGCCACTGATACGAATATGATTATGCATCTCAGGTTCATGCTACATTTGTCGTTGTAGGTCGGATAGGCTCTACAGTAAAACTGCATTAATTTCAGTTTGATTTTCTTGTTCTTTCATCATCCTTTCATTGTCGGCCCTGCAGCTTTGCAGCTTAACCATGAGACTCCTCACAGTCTCAGCTAGGTCTGGAGGGGTTCCTATTGCTCTTCTCTCGTCAGACTCTTTGTCTCTATTGTGGGAACCTTCTCCCACCTCTTGGTGAGTCACCATACTCTGCATCTGTAGATTCCCGTGGTTGATCGTTCGCTTGAGTGAAAAGACAAACGCTGGCTATTAGTCAAGAGTTAAATTCATTTTTTTATAAATTGCGCATAAATTCATAACTTCTTTCACTTGCATACACAGTCGGGTTCTCATTTTCCAAGTTTTAATCCTGGACAAGAGAGTTAAGTCAGGGGATTACTCCTCATAGGAGTGCTTCGAACGGGGTTTATGCGTGACTCGTGCATGAGCCCAATCAGGCCGAGTGTTGTAACCATGCTCTGATACCACTTTGTAACATACCCACTACCTAGATCAAACTTTTTCGTTTAGTTCTCAACAATGAGAACTCCCTGAAGGTGCATCAGTGACATGCCAACCCTGAGCAATGGGTCTTTCATTCGCCTATATGGATCTCTACACCTAACCATGGTCTTTTCCTGATGACAACTTCAAGCTTTTTGGGTTTTGTCCTTTCTAATGTCGAGGGTTCCTATTCCCTCGATTCTCCGATCTTCGATGAGATCTCTTCCGACCTTAGCCCCTCCTGGCTATGCCCTGGTCCACACAACCATGCTCACGAGACTGCAGCCTTATATTGTTTCTTTTCATCGGGGTTTCGGGCTTTCTAGTGCCAAAATGTATATGCCCTTTGGATCCGCAATCCTCCGATTCCCGACGCACTCCAAATTCCACTAGTCTCCTTGGGCTAGTCCTTTGAGTCCATACGACCTCCCTCTATATGACCGCAGCCATACCTCCTCATCAGGGTTTTGACACTCGTGATGTCCCAACAATTTGGTTCACTGATCTCTGATTCCCGACACGTTCCTCTGCTGCCTTGGCCTCCCGAGCTAAGTCTTTAGTCCACGTGACCTCTATCTCACAAAACCACAGCCTTGTCTCCCATCGGAGTTTCAGATTTTCCAATGTTGAAATGCAAACGTCCCTAGGACTCGCGATTCCTTGAATCCCAACACGTCCTTTACGCACTAGCTCTCTGTGCTAGGCTCCTAACTCACATGACCACGATCCCCATGACCGCAATCTTATCCCTCGTCGGGGCTACGGGGTTTTCAATGCCAAGAGGTATGGGCTCATGGTATTCCCAATCCTTCGAATCCTGTCTTCCCGCTATGCTGACAGCTGGCTCCCCATAATGGCGCTTCCTACTTCTCTAATATACTGACAGCTGGCTCCCACTCATCGGGGTTTCGAGCGTCGCGATTCCAAAATGCATAAACAAATTGTCTTCAGGATTCCCGATATCCCGATGACACAAACACCAATCAACAACTTCCTGTCGGGACTTTCCCCGACGACGCCGATTGCTGCCACGCATCCTCTCCTGATGGACGGTCCAATTTTCTTCTGGATTTCGAGACTTGTGATGTTCCCATTCTCACAGCCTCAGGAATTCTGATTTCCTGATGCCGAATGTCCCGAATCTCCACGGATTTTGGACACCTGTCTCCCTAAATGGACGGCTCAGATTTATCTTGGGTTTTTACTTTGGACTTTCCCGATCTCCTGTCCACGGGAATGTCGATATCTCGACTCCCGATAGCAAACCTCGATCTCCTCCACGTGTATCCTCGATGGGCGGTTCAAATATTCTTGGCGTTTTGGGACTTGAAGTGTCTCGATTTTCTTGTCCTTGAGAATCCCGATATGTCGATGGCTGGACTCCCAATGGTAACCCTCGGACAACTCCGGTCCGATCTGACGACTGATGGGTAATTGGACCAAGATTTAACGGTTTAGATCTGTCCTTCCTGTGCACACTCCAGAGGCTAAACTCTGAGCGTCTTAACCCGATCCAATGGTCGACGAGATTTTTGATGAGATCCAATGGCTCATATTGTCCCACGTTGTGCATTCTTCCACTACTTCATGGATGTGGAAAGATCAATGGTCCAAATGTTGTCCTGGGTCTTGGGATCTACGATCCCGATTTCCTCGTTGTTCACGAACATAGAGGGAAAAAGGGGGCAAGGTATGTAACTCCCTAGTTACTTCCATCAATCTAACGGTCGTGAATGGCTATGGGTTATCCGATGAGATCTCATTCGTCGATTTGTTACATATCCCTATAATGCTACCTCAGAACCTTAAGAGGGTCATTCCTCCTTGTACAGGGTTAATGAGACTTGCGCGTTCAATTCCTTTTTTTGGGTTCTTGGTGAACCTTTCTAAGGAGGGAATCTCTGTGAAGAGATCTATATCGGGGCATTTCCAGAGGTAGATAAGGGTAAACAACTTCTCGAGAATGGGCTGGAAGCCTAACTTGGTTCGACTCATGCCTAATTAAATTCATTTATCAGCATAAGCCATGCATGGTCTTTCTGTTATAAGCATATATCTAACATTACTTATCAAAACACTACACATACATTCTTATACTGTAATTGTTCACCATTTCATAGGTTATGAGCATATATGTCAGCGTATGAATTTCAAGATGCAATATGAACAAAACACTTATCATAAATAACTTCAGAAGTGGGTGTGACTGTTGAGAGGGGTGCTCGTTTCCACCCAAACGTAGGCATAGCGACTCCTAGCAGATTTACCACTAGCCACCCCCGAGCTGAGACCACGACACCGTGAGACTGCGTCTCTCTATCTACCAGTGACCAGGAGCAAAGGTTGCAATCCTTCCTCTCTGCTATCACTCACTCTGCATAATGCCAGAGTTCCCCTCGCATCTCCCCCCCACAATCTCTTCTACCATACGCCTTATCCTCTCGCGAGGTTGAGTGTGGCACGATTACCCTTGCGTCGATTAGGCCTGATGGCTCTACGGATGGGCGGTTCACCATCCCATCCCTCATCAAGCCGCCCACCTACCATCCTGAAATTCATTAAATTTGGGGGTCGGCGAGCCACTTTTGGTTCTCCGGGCCAGTGGAGTCCAAATACGGTATTAATTCTTGGTGGAAGTTAATGCCACCTTTTCAGGTGCCTTCCACCGCCATTGTCGTCTCTTTTTTGCACATCCCCTCTCAGCAGTCCTGCAATAAATTCAAAATGTCATTCACATTCAATGACCTTTTCCTCAAGGTCCCTTTACATCACATATTCATATTTATGAGTTTGCCATAGTTCTTGGCCAGTCTAGTTATATTTCCAAGCTGGGGGAAACAGGGTGTTACATTTGGTTTTCTGTGTGTGGAAGCTTTGCTGCTTAGGGGGATAAGTGAGAAGAAGAGAAACCCTAACATTGTCTAGGAGGTACTTGTGAAGTCTTGAATTCACAGTCGAAAGTAGGACATTGTGAAAATCTCCAGATTGAATATCATCAACAAGTACATTTTTTTTTTGGTCATGATATTTATTTGGTTTTCATAAAATATTTGATAAATTATGAAGGTTTTTATTATACCTCGCTTCCCTTGTTTCTCTTATTTCCATAAAAGTCCTAACCCATTTATTATGGTTCTTATATAGTTGTAAACTCTATCTTCTTAATAGGATTCTTACCTGATGACCAAATCTTGCTAATTTATCTGTATAATAATACTTCTAATTAAAATAAAAATAATAATTAGACTTGGAATGATTAATGAAGTGAACCTTCCAAATCATAAAATTATATGGGGTGAATGCAGTAAACTCATTGATTTAATTACTTGTTGTCTTGTCAAAGGCCTTCTCCTGACATAACTATCTTGAATGGTAATTGTATTCCGATTGAGGTTAGCGCTTACAATCCTAAGAATAATCAAGTATTTAATTTATAATTATTTTAATCAAGCGAGAGAATCAAATTTCGTGTCAAATTATGGGATAATCCAAATCTAGGGAAACTCTTCAAAAGAAAAGGCATTCTCATTAATGTGAGTTTAATTATAGTTATGCATGCTTCCATTCTTTAAATAATAATGGTAATATAAAGTCTTAATTACCTTCAATGGGGAATATGAGATGATTTCGACAACTCAACAATTTTAGGTTTTCTTACAAAGGTACAAAAATGAACGCTCCTTATTGGCTCCTCCCTTGGTTGTGGCTTGGAGCTTGGTGCTAGACTTGAGCGCTAGGATTTGTATGTTGAGACTTGTGTTGTGTGCTTTGTCAGGCTGCTAAATTAAAGATTTTAAATGACCTGAAACACTAAATTGTCAAACCAGGGTTGGTAAACTTTGAGCTGCTACACTATATGTGTGGGTAAGGCTCTAATCCTTATCTGAATGCTATATTTAGAAGAAAACACAAACTCACTCTGAGAACTTGAATCCTAATGACTATCCTGAAACTTAGCATTTCCTATCTAAGTCATCAACAGAAAATAGGCCTATGCTTAAATGATGGTGCTTCTATTTCTATTCAAAAGTGTGATTTCACAAGATTATTCCACCACTACTTTTAATCATCAATCATCACCATTTCTATTTAAGCCACGACAGAAAGAGTATTTCCTAAAATGCATTTAATTTGAACATTAAAAATGAATCTAAATCTGTCTACAGGAAAACGGAGAAACACCCTACTTACCCTACTGGTACCGGAAGCTTCCTCTAATTTAACTGCAATCTAACTATCCTAACTAAGCAGGATAACTAACTATCTGACAAAGCAAAGTTCATTCCAATTCTAAGTTATGTTCGAATTGAAAACTAGAAACTAAACAAACCTAGTTCATGTTCTAAACCCTACAGGCATCAGTCATGCGTTCAATACTCATCAACGTAAAATATATCAGTATGCGGGAAACGATTCTGTTGAAGAACAATTAAACACGACTCTGAACCAGTTAATCTTTAAACTTTAAGCTATCCTGTATGTAAATTCCAAAACACTGAAATGAACTAAATCTAAGACAGAGTAACGTAGCGACTTGAACCTGTTTGGTGGGACCAACCAAAAGGTACAAACGTTGTAAGGGTGAACCAGAACTAACTATTTCATCTACGCAACGAATGTGTATACTTCACGTTCCATTTACTCCAAGAAACAACTCAAATCGTATGACAGTGAAATAACATAACGCAACAACAGTTTGTATTCAGAAATGTGTTTCATAACATAACATAATCCAACCGTCTCTTAGGAGTGATCCCTTGCTTATATATAGATCCTCCCTCATAACAGTCTAAAGAAAAAATACATAAAAACAAACGGATCTCCGATCCGAAAATAGCTTGGAATCAAGTTTTAAAAACGGTCTTCACATCTTCGTGACACGTAGTGTCACGAAGTGTGAATCATGAAATATTAACAACTCAGTTCTATCATCGTGCCTTCAATCATCATATGAGTGATGACTCCATCTGTCATGTGAATCTCTCTGTCTCCCATTCTAACCATAACACGCAAATCTTGAGCGGCTTCATTGGTATCTCCATGGGGTACGAGCTGGTACCTGGTACTGGCAAATCCTATTCCAAAAATAGAAGTGGTACCTAACCCAAGCGACATTAGTTTCAATATCAATTTAAAGAATCAAAATGCATAAAAATAGCTTGAAATGTAAAGATACCTTAAGTAGCCCCATTGAGTGGTAGGGATATGTCAATTATGTCAAAACAAGGCCAAAAGGGGTGGTACTGGGTATAGAAATGGAGGTCTTTGGAATATAATATAGGAAAAAACATGATCAAAACTGGAGACCAACATGCCCCCACACTGAATTCTTTGCCTGTCCTCAAGCAACAAAAAGTCAAAGACTGGTAGCAATCAGAGGGTTGCAGCGGCTGCAACCAGCATTTGTAGCCTCTCCTGTTTCTTCAAATTTCTGATTTCTTTCTTGAGGACTCGGTTGATTATAATATGCTTGCTGGCAGTCTTCTGAAGTTGCCTATTCCTTTTGAAAATACCCTTATTCCTCTGTTTTAACCTTTCAATTTTGGACAAGAGGTGAGTTACCCTGAGTTTCATGAGTTCATTCTCAGTTTTAATATGTCTATCCAATACAGTGTACTCATGTAACTTCTCTTTCAATCTGTTATTCTTTCTTTCTAGTTTTTCCACCATTGGTTTCAAGGAACGACTGGAGGAAATCTCAAAGTGGGTTTCAAATGTTTGATCTTGTCTTGGCTGTGCTTGAGGACTAGATGCATGAGTAAACTCGTCTGGACTTTGAGTAGGGGTGTGAACTCTATCAGAATTATGATTTGAACTGAGTTCAGGAGTAAACTCATCTGGGTTGTGTTCATAAGTGTCAAGTGGATCAAAATTATGATCTGGACTGAGTTCAGGAGTGAACTCATTTGGGCTTCGTTCATAGGTGTCAACTGGACTAGGTTCAGGAGTGAACTCATTTGGGCTTTGTTCATAGGTGTCAACTGGACTAGGTTCAGGAGTGGGCTCTCTTTGCATCCGAACAGGGGTACCGGTTGGTACTTGAATTGACTCATTCTGCACAATTCCTTTGGGTGTAGTAGCCTGCCGATCTGCTTTATTGTTTTTTCGAATGAATTGGGACAGAGTCCAAATCATTTCAGAGGGCTTTGGAGCCTCCTCGTGACCATCCACACTTTCCAACCTATCTTGTGGTGGGTAACTAGGCACCGAGTTGTCCATTCCTGACAATATGCTTTTACATTTTCTTTTTGGATTCCTCCTAGGCTTGTCAGTCAATTCTTCCAGTTCCTCCATGTCAATTATGTTCCCAGCAGCTAGGGAAGAACTTGAGATTTCAATGTTTGCCTCTGTAGGTGTGGTGTCCTTCACGGTTTCAGTATTGGTTTCTACTTCGTCATCAATTGGAGGTTCTGAATCAGGGTCCCCAACATAGTCTTTGGTCGGTGTTTTAACCCTCTTTTTCCTGGAGTTCAACTTTTTGTGTGGGGGAACAGGCTTCCCACTCCTATCTTTAGACTGGGCACAGGCGAGGGTTTTTACAGTGAATAGATCCCAAGTTTCTTGCTTCTTGGACAGTGCAGACTTAATCAATATTTTAACTAGACCAAAATGAAATAGACTTCCTCGAAACTCGTTAGCCTTTTGAACCTGTTCGGCCATCCTTTTTAAACTTTTCAACAAAAAGAAGGGTATGTTCAGCAGAGTACCTGTGAAGTGTAACAAGAGTCAGGCATGGCAGGTAAATATGATGGTATATCGACCCTCACACGTCAGGTAATGTTGGAGGATGGATAGCAATTGAGCCCACTGTGGTTCCAACCATGATCGTGATGTTCCCTCGGACTACTATGTTTCCCGGTACTGAGGTTTCAAAAGTTGCGTACAGAGCTTTTTATCAACCGTCTGTCCCTTTGTCCATCTCTGACCTATGGTGGGCAATTGAATTTCCTCTGAAATGAACTTCTCCATGACCTCGAACTCAAGCTCGCCCACTTTGGCAAACCCACCCTCAAAATGCAGAGCAAACTGGAGCATGATTGCATCGTTATATCCATCGAACTTCTTCAGAAACAGTTCCCACCTTGCTTGCTTAAAAATATCTTTGGTTTCCTCATACTCCAGAAGGGCCTCCAAGTCTGCGTTTGTCTCTGGTTCATGGCAATTTGCTACCATGGTTCCACTTGGTATCACAGGGGAAGTCTATAAGTGGGCAGCGAAGGTTGGATGAGGGTGACGAAGGAAGAGAATGTGATGAAGGGAATAGTCGGGAAGAAAATCATATGAGAATATTTGAATTGTTGTGGAGATAGATAGGGTGTCGAAAAATGATGAAAGTCGTACAAGGTTGCAGGGTTATCATATACGAGTCAAGTCGAACTCAGTTCCGATAATTTTGTTCATTTTCATGAAATGTTGAAGTGGGTTGGTTCGTTCAGTACCGGTCATGGTTATGATTAAACATTATGGAGTAAACAAGGTATCTTTAGTTCAAACTATTAATATGTAAATTAATGCAGTAAATCAACATGAACTAATCATACCTGAGTTAAATTACCTATCCCCATTGTTATGCAAGTCTTGCTGTGGAATTTTTCTTTTGAAGTCAAGTCTGGATCTAAAGGGCATGAAAATTGTAATTACTCTGGTATTTCTGATGAACCTGTAACTAATGAACTCTGTGTTGGTACTGACTGGTACTAATGGAACACTCAGAAATCTGCAGAGAAATTTACCCAATAATATCCTGCTCAGAAAACTTTTTGTTTATAACAATAGATTATCTGATGATGACCCCTGAACCTAGCTTTTGTCTTGAAAAAGATCAACTGAAATCATGTCTTCAATCAACTTCAAAGCTCTACCCTTGGTACAATTCTGGTTTGTGTGACTGGATGTTCTGGAGTAGAACACAAACAGAAATCATCAGATTACCAGCCATTAATGAATGTTGTTAGCCGATGCGAGATGACCCACCAGTGATGTCAATGGGCCTCAAGGTACCTACAACACATCCTAACAGGTACGAATAGAGGTGTTGGTGTCGAGTCACCTGGAGGATCTATCAACCAAGAGACATTGGTGTATTCCCAGGGTTGTCAGCAAGGACATCTGCCATTGAGGCATGCAGAGTCCAGGGTGACAAATAATCTCTAATCTCTGCTCCAGATAATATGCTGATGTCGATGGAGTGAGATTTGTTGGAAGGTGGACCTTAACGTATTCCACATCATCCAACACGAGTGCAGATAGAAATCTTGCAGACATAATTTTTGGAACAGTAATCACTTACTTGTGGATTTTATGAGCCCAAGTTAGTACATGCTCATTGCTTCCTCATATTTGGAGAGTCTGAGGAAATGCCAAAAGACATGCTCATTGCTTCCTCATATTTGGAGAGTCTGAGGAAATGCCAAAAGAAGACTCTAAGGGGGTTTCTTTCCCATAATAATTCACCAGGTCTGGTAAAGAATAATCCTTCCTGATAAATGCCCCTTTCATACTTTAATGAGCAGTCAAAGGGAGCAAACAAGCTCAAATTTAGTTGTTTCAGAACAAGCCAGTTATATTGACAAGGAAATTTCATGAAATAAAGCAGTCTTACCTTCTTACCTGTTGCGAGAGGGTGATAAAATTCAGTTCTATACTTGCTCTGAGAAACCTGTAAAACTGAAAATAAAAGATCAACACATCCCAGGAAAAGAAAATAAATGTTTTTTCTGTTATATGTTATTTGATTTTTTTTTATTTTCTGCTAAAAATCTATTATTTACAGAATTTTAAAACAACATGAATGATCAAAGATCAGCAGGAGGAGAAGACTCTTCTCCCACTATCTTTAGTTCTGTTTGGTTGGCCACTTCCTGCAAGAAATCATCTTTTGACAAAGGCTTGTTGTACACTTTCAATCGATGTCCATTCACTACAAAGGAGTTCTGAGAATCATTGATGGTTTTAATCCTGACAGAACCGTTATCGAAAACAGTTTCTACTTCATAAGGTCCCAACCATCTTGTTGTAAGTTTCCCTTTGAAAGTTTTGTATTTGGAATCGAAAAGTAATGCCCAATCCCCTGGTTGAAAATGTCTTTTCTTGATGTATTTGTCATGCCACTTGCTGCGTTGACTTTGCACAAGGATGGTCCTTTGAAGAGCATCCTGCCTCATTTCTCCCAATTCGTTAAGTTGCATGACCCTCTGTTTCTGTGCTTCACTCAAATCCAACTCCAACTCTGCTGCTAGGCGGAATGTATGGATCTAAAACTCTATGGGAAGGAGAATTTTCTTACCGAATACCAATTCGTAAGGAGTATGACTAGTGGTATTTCTCCATGTAGTCTTGTATGCCCATAAGGCTTCTGGAAGCCTATCTGCCCAATATTTATGATGTAAGTGTATGGTCTTGGTCATAATTTCTTCTAGAACTTTATTGGTAGATTCCACTTGCCCATTGGCTTGTGGATGGTATGGAGAGGACTTACAGTGTTTGATCCCATATTTGTCTGTGAGTTCTTTCATCAATTTGGAAGTAAATTAAGCACCTTGGTCGGTGACAATCTCTCGTGGAACACCGAAGCGGGTAAAGTTCTCTTCGTACATAAACTCAATCACTGATTTCTCAGTTGCTTGATATAAGGCTTTCGCCTCTACCCACTTGGTCACAAAATTTTTGCACACCAAGATATACTTCTTCTTTCTTGACATGGGAGCAATTGGCCCTACAAAATCCAATGCCCATTTATCGAATGGTTCAATTACAACTTGTGTTCGTAAGGGCATCGCATCTGTTGTAGTGGGCCTTCCCATCCTTTGACAACTGTCACAGCTTCTCACATATTTCGTTGCATCCTTGAACAATGTCGGCCAATAGTATCCTGATTGCAAAACTTTGTATGCTGTTCTTTTGTCAGAGAAATGTCCTCCACATGGCCCATCATGACATGCCTAAAAGATATCGGGAATTTCATCTTCCTGGACACATCTCCTAATAATCATATCAGGACTTGTATAGAAGAGATCACTTCCCATCCAAGAATAGTAAGCACTTTGTTGGATAATTATTTTCTTTTGTGGTGGTGATAAGTGAGCCGGTAGCCTTCCTGTAGCTAAATAATTTGTTGTATCTACAAACCAAGGGGTCTTGGTAGCTACTGCAAACAAATGTTCATCAGGGAAGTTATCATCCACTGGAATATCAGTACTATCTTGGGGAATACGAGAAAGAAAATATGCAACTACATTCTCTTTCCCTGGCCGATCAACTATGGTGATGTTGAATTCTTGAAGCAACAAAATCCATCGGGTGATTCTACCAGTAGTGACTGGTTTGTTCATCAAGAATCTAATTGCAGAGTGGTCAGTGTGAACAAAAACCTCATATCCAATAATGTAGTGACAAAATTTGTTGATGGAATGAACTACTGCTAAAAATTATTTCTCTGTTACTATGTAGTTCAATTCAGGGGAGGTAAGGTTTTTGCTGGTAAAATAGATTGCATAATTCTGTTGGTTCTCCTTTTTCCCAAGCACTCCTCCTAAAGCAGTGTCTGAGGCATCAGTTGAGATGTGGAAAGGAAGGGACTAGTTTGGTCCTCTGAGAATAGGTGCCATAGACAGTTTTGCTTTTAAATCCTCAAAGGCACTCTGACAATGATCATCCCAACAGAATTCTGTGTCTTTTGTCAACAGTTTAAACATGGGGCTGGATATTTGTGTAAATTTTTCGATAAATCGATGATAATAACCAGCATGCCCCAAAAATCTTCTCACATCTTTCTAAGTTTTTGGAGAGGGAAGATTAACTATAACCTCAATTTTGGCTGGGTCTACTTTGATTCCTTCAGCAGACAGATGGTGACCCAACAAAATCCCTTCAGTCAGTAACATTTTTCATTTCTCATGACTGAGGGATAGATTTGATTCTTGGCAGCGAATCAAGACTTTTTCTAGGTTTCTTAAGGATTCTTCAAAGGTGTTACCATAGACAGTAAAATCGTCCATGTAAACCTCCACACAGTCATGAATCAAGTCAGCAAAGATACCAAGGACAACTCTCTGAAATGTCGTAGGAGCGTTACATAATCCAAAAGGCACCACTTTGTAGGCATAACTGCCCCAAGGACATGTGAATGTTGTCTTTTCCTAGTCTTCGGGAGCAATCTGAATTTGGTTGTACCCACTATATCCATCAAGGAAAGAAAAATATCTTTTTCCAGCCAAAGTATCCAAAACCTGATCTATGAAGGGTAAAGGAAAATAGTCTTTCAGGGTTTCCTTGTTCAGCTCCCTAAAATCTACACACATCCTCCACTTTCCTGTCACTTTCTTGGGTACCACAACAAGAGGTGAAACCCATTTGCTGTCAGAGATTGGGTAGATGAATCCAACATTTAACAGTTTCTGTAATTCCTCTTTTACAAAGTCTTTTAGGATTGGATTCATGCGTCTCTGTGGATGTCTTACTGGGGTTATCCCTGGTTGGATATAGATGTGGTGAATGCAGGTGTCAGGGTTTACTCCCTTCATATCAGTGTATTCCCAAGAAAAATCCCCTGACTGTTCTTTCAAAAGTTTTGTCAACTGTTCCTGTTGACTGAGACTCAATTCAGAATTGATGTATAGACATCTACCTGGACTAAGTTCTACTGGAATGGTATATGGCCCTGAGTGTTCAGAAATAGTGAATACCATGGATGGTGAAAATGAGGAAAATAACTCACTTCGTTCCTGAAAATCCTCTCTGAAAATCTGATCATATTGAAGGTAAGTCTGTGGGAACTCAACATTTTCTGTCATAGAAATAAATTGACTTAAAATGTCATCCTCTGTGGGTTCTTGTAGTGCATGGATCTCATCAATAGAGAATAAATATTCCTCATCCTCATTCTCAAAATAGGGACACTTCAACCAACATAATTCCTCTGTAACAGGCCGGGTAGGTGGAAACATAGTAAGTTTCTGTGAGGAAATACATTTGAGATAAACATATCTCCACCACGACATCCTATGAAAGCATTGGCTGTGGCCAACCAAGGTCTCCCTAAAATGATTGGATGGCCTTTTGTGGGGTCCTTTGAATGAATAATCATGAAGTCAACAGGATATTCCCACGAAGCTAAAGTCACAAGGATGTCATCAAGAACTCCAGCAGGTTTTACAGTGGTTCTATCAGCCAGTTCAAGTACTGTAGGAGTAGGGCGCAGAAATTGATTTAATTGTAATAGTTCCACTGTGTTGCTGGTCATTATATTAATGGATGCACCTAAATCAACTAAAGTATTACCAATAGACACATTGTTGATGGTCACTGAAACTATTGGGTTCCCTGGGTTGGCATACTTCACAATTTTAGGTGTTTCAGAAATATAATTTGATAGCTGTCCTACTAGATGTATTGTGGGTGGATCTTTCTGTTTTCGACCTAGTTTCTTAATGCCGAGTTATTTGATGGTTTTGGCATATATGGGAATATCTTCGATGGCCTATAATAAAGGAATCTTAACATAGACATTTCTCAGTTCAGTCATGATGTCAAACTCAGATTGCACAATTGGTTTTTCAATGAGCAACCTTTCAGGAAAAGGAGGTGTTTGGGGGACCTAAGTTTCTGTGTTAGGTTGTGATTCAGGTTCTTTCTGCTTTGGAATGATAACATCTTTCAGGGGTGTCTCATTTGATAAACTGTCTGTAGGCTCATCTTCTTGTTCCTTGATAATTACCTTTGGTGTTGTTTTTGTTATGGGCTGATTTTTATTTAAAATCCTTCCAGATCTCAGCTGTACTTCTTGCATAGAAATAGGGTTTATGTTGTAAGCTGGGTAATTCTGGAAATCAACATTATGGATTGGTAGAGGTGGTCTCTGGTTAGGATTTGGAATGGGTTGAGTGGGCAAAATGGTAGGACGTGGTGGATTCTGAGGCTGCTGAGGGTTTTGTGGAATGGGTGGCAACAGAGGTGGAGTAAAACCAGGCAATAATTGTTGCATGTTTGGAGGATACTGCGTATATGGATTCTGGGGCATTGGTATTGCATGCTGCTGTTGGTTATTTCCAAAGTTCAGATTTCTCCATCCCTGGTACCAAGGTTGAGCAGGGACATTTTGTGGGGACCAATTTGGCCAGTTCCATGGGTGTTGTTGATGTTGAGAGAAGGGTGGATAATAGCTGGAAGATTGTGGGGATGGTTCTTGATATGCATTTGCATTTGGATTTCTAGGTTGCCAAGGTTTCTTAGGTGTAGATGGAGTCCCTGGAGCTTCCCCTCCCTTGAATATTGACTGCAATCCCGGTAAGGATGGGCAATCTTCTGTTTTATGATTTTTAGTACATATTGCACATACATAAATGTTGTCCAAAGGGCATTCTCGTAAAGGATGCCTTCTTCTGCATTTTGGGAAAAATATGCTTAGGATAGGGTTTTCCTCTTCCTATTTTCTCTTAATCTTCAGAGTGTCTAATTGAGAGCCAATTGTTCCTAAAAGGTCTATTTTAAAATTTTCCAAAAGGTTTCCCAATTCGACTTTAGTAACTCCACCAGATGTGGATGTTTTGGTATTTTTGTTGACCGGTTCTCTCACACTTTTTGCAGCTTTCCCTTTACTTCTTGAGTAAGTTCTACAGGGTTCACTAATTGCTTCAAAGGTTTTTTGATAAATGTCGCCTGAAGCCATTAAATTGAGGGTATCAATATATTCCTCCAAAACTCCTTTTAAGAAAAGAGTCTTGATTGCTTCATCCTGGAGATCATTATATTTAGATTTTTGAAGGGTATAGGTAAATCTTTCTAGAAAATCCTCAAGGCTTTCTTCATCTTGTTGTTTCATTTTGAAGATGTCATTCCGAGAATCCTTGGTTCTGCAATAACCCTGGTACTTCTTTAAAAAAAATTCTTTCATATCTTCCCAGGATCTAATGTTGTATTCTCCTAAACTCATGAACCAATGTAATGCAGAATCCTTCAGGGTGGCGGGGAATAATTTCAGTTTATGTGCATCTTGGAGATAGTTATAACTCCTGCACAGGATGTCGAAATCAAAAAGAAAGACATCTGGGTCCTGACTATTTTTCCCATTGAAGGTTGATAGGGTTGAAAGTAGAATATTTTTCATACTGACATTCTGGACTAAATCCAAAATAGGAAATCCAAAGGTAGTTTCTGGTGGTAATTCATTCTCTGCTTGTTCTTCACCTTCATTTTCAATATGAAGTTCCCCATGTAAGTCTCTCCCTCTTTCCCCCATGGTAAAAGGATTACCAAGGATTGTATAAACAATCTTATCTTTCTTTGGTGAGGGTGTGAAATCCCACCTTTCTGGATTCTTTTTGTCAGAAGTGTTGTCTCATATTGGTGTTTTTGAGGATCTCATGGCCTTCGATGCCACAACTGTAGTTGTTATCTGTGAAACTACAGAATTAGAGTTTCTGAGAAGAGCTTGTATTTTCTCTGGACCAACTGTGTCATCCAGGGCTGGATCACCAAGGTTTTGAGTTTGTTGCTGTATGGTTTTCCCTGGTTCTATGTTTTGTTCTATGGTTTCCTCAGCCAAAATTTCAGTCTCAGTTTCTATCACTTTTTGGGTGGAGGTTTCTTCTTTTTGTGATTTTATATTTTTCCTAAATCTACCCCTAGGATCTCTATTTCTCATGAAGTCATGATAAATGGAAGAAAAGAACTAAGATTGAGTTTCAGAGTACCTATGATAACTGATATGTCGGTTTTCACCCCTTGTTTCCACAGCTCCTCTTACTATCAACCTGCTAACATACCACACCAAACTAAGTGCATTCTAAAACTAATCAAGACAACTATCTAACTTACCTTTTAAACAGCTCCCCGGCAACGACGCCAAAAATGTCAGGCTGCTAAATTAAATATTTTAAATGACCTGAAACACTAAATTGTCAAACCAGGGTTTGGTAAACTTTGAGCTGCTACACTGTATGTGCGGGTAAGGCTCTAATCCTTATCTGAATGCTATCTTTAGAAGAAAACACAAACTCACTCTGAGAACTTGAATCCTAATGACTATCCTGAAACTTAGCATTTCCTATCTAAGTCATCAACAGAAAATAGGCCTATGCTTAAATGCTGGTGCTTCTATTTCTATTCAAAAGTGTGATTTCACGAGATTATTCCACCACTACTTTTAATCATCTATCATCACCATTTCTATTTAAGCCACGACAGAAAGAGTATTTCCTAAAATTCATTTAATCTGAACATTAAAAATGAATCTAAATCTGTCTACAGGAAAACAGAGAAACACCCTACTTACCCTACTGGTACCGGAAGCTTCCTCTAATTTAACTGCAATCTAACTATCCTAACTAAGCAGGATAACTAACTATTTGACAAAGTAAAGTTCATTCCAATTCTAAGTTATGTTTGAATTGAAAACTAGAAACTAAACAAACCTAGGTCATGTTCTAAACCCTACAGGCATCATTCATGCGTTCAATACTCATCAACGTAAAAGATATCAGTATGCGGGAAACGATTCTATTGAAGAACAATTAAACACGACTCTGAACTAGTTAATCTTTAAACTTTAAGCTATCCTGTATGCAAATTCCAAAACACTGAAATGAACTAAATCTAAGACAGAGTAATGCAGTGACTTGAACCTATTTGGTGGGCCCAACCAAAAGGTACAAACGCTGTAAGGGTGAACCAGAACTAACTATATCATCTACGCAACGACTGTGTATACTTCACGTTCCATTTACTCCAAGAAACAACTAAAATCATATGACAGTGAAATAACATAACGCAACAACAGTTTGTATTCAGAAATGTGTTTCATAACATAACATAATCCAACCGTCTCTTAAGAGTGATCCCTTGCTTATATATAGATCCTCCCTCATAACAGTCTAAAGCAAAAATACATAAAAACAAACGGATCCCCGATCCGAAAATAACTTGGAATCAAGTTTTAAAAATAGTCTTCACATCTTCATGACACGTAGTGTCACGAAGTGTGAATCATGAAATATTAAGGACTCAGTTCTATCATCGTGCCTTCAATCATCATATGAGCGATGACTCCATCTGTCATGTGAATCTCTATATCTCCCATTCTGACCATAACGCGCAGATCTTGAGCGGCTTCATTGGTATCTCCACGGGGTATGAGCTGGTACCTGGTACTGGCAAATCCTGTTCCAAAAATAGAAGTGGTACCTAACCCAAGCGACATTAGTTTCAATATCAATTTAAAGCATCAAAATGCATAAAAATAGCTTGAAACGTAAATATACCTTAAGTAGCCCCGTTGAGTGGTAGGGAGATGTCAATTATGTCAAAACAAGGCCAAAAGGGGTGGTATTGGGTATAGAAATGGAGGTCTTTGGAATATAATATAGGAAAAAACATGATCAAAACTGGAGACCAACATGCTTGATTCTTGGTCTTGGAGATATGATATGAACCTTCGACTTAGATATCGGGTGTTGGGACCATTATTTTTGGAATGAGTATTTCAAGAAATGAAAATCTAATAGAATTCTTGACACTTGTTTATGCATAGTCATGAATATTGTAGGTTTAAGAGTAATGCGTAAAGGAGAGACTTATTATGGATTAATATCAATGTTTTGAAGGTTACTTAGGATGTCCTACATGATTATGTTAATATCATCCACTAGTATATTTGTGTCAAATTTTGATGACGCGTTTGACGCAATTGCCACTTTATATTGTCGGGAGAACAATAAACAACATACCCCCTCAAACATCATTTCACATGATGTCACTTTTCTGATGCCATAGATATCGTCTTTAATGTGATGTTTCATGCAGATACGTGTCATCTCATATTTGACTATTCAAACCCCATATAGTCTCTACAGTGATGTCAGAGACATCGAAATTCCGACATCCCATTTCGTCGGTCTCCACTATGTGGATGCTATGGGAGCGATGTTACCATATGTCATAATATTGACATATGGTAACATTACTCACCCGATGTTAAGTTATATATGAATTTCATGTTTTCCATGGGAGCGATGTTACCATACGTCGGTATTACGACATATGGTAACGTTGCTCAACCAACGGTTAGCTATATATCTCCGACATATGTGCCATGGGAGCGATGTTACCATATGTCACAATTCCAACATATGGTAACGTTTCTCAACTGACTATCAACTATATATATCCAATGTATGTTCCATGGGAGTGACGTTACCATATGTCGCAATTCCGACGTCATGTAGGTATTTTAAAAAAAATGTCAATTTGTTTTTTCCTTTTTTGATATTTTTAAATTTTTCAACTAGAAAATATTAAATTTTGAGTATGAAGACTATAATGACCAAACATGAACTACTAAAAAATAAGGGATCAAAACATAGAAACAAGGCTTAGCAATGCATATTTTGATTTCTTCATGAAATAGCAAATATAAGTTTTTTTTCTTGGAAAAAAATAAAAATAATATATATACACACTCCTAGAAAAATACTTAAACTATATACAGGCTTTATTATCCAAACTCTTGAAACTTAAGATGTTTTATTTTTTGACAGAAAAGTTAAGGACAATAAATAAAATAAATTGATGTGTATGCTCAACATTATGCCTAAGGATCCATGAAAATCAAGTAGAACTAAATGAGTGTCTTTTTAATGAATAAATAACCTTATACATCAACAAGTGCCTTATATGGAGCTAAATATGAATGAAAAAAATGAGTAGGGTAAACAAAATTGAAATGGTAGTGTGTATTGAAATGTCCTAATTGAAGTAGCAGTGCGTATTGAAATGTCTTAATTGAAATGGCAGCTAGGTACTATAAGTAGAAATATGTAGGGTGTCATAAATATGGGGAAAACCTCCTTCAAGTAAGGAGCACACTCCCTGCAATAGAAATGGAAAGTGCTAGGATCATTCACATAAATGGGAAGGATCCTCAAGGAAATAACATCAATCCTAAATAGAAAATTCCATCAAAGTCAACCATAAGTAAAATTAACAAGGTTTACTCAAGCAGGGTGAGTTGGTATAGGCTAAGAATAGAAAGAAGAATGAACACAAGAAGGTGTGAGGAGGCTTCCTATAGTAGTGTTCCCTTGGTCAAAGTCATAGGAAAATTGTTAGAATTAGGGAAAAATAGAAAAAAATAATGCCTTTTTATTTTTTTGTTCACAAGATCAACATATATGAGAAAAGAAATCAATAGATCTAAATTAAATTATGAGTATAAACAAAACTTCTGAGTGAAAATACAAACCTCAAGCTTACCTCTTGATCTAAGAAAGATGTAAATGTCACATATGTGGATGAAAACCTTTATAATATTCTCAGAAATAGTTTTAGGTTCATGGATCAAACCTCTAGGGTTTGATCTATGTCATAAGGACTTAGGAACATTTTTTCCAAGGTATAGAGCATCACAATACAACTACAACAATTACTCCACAAGAAGGGACAACAAGGTATTGACCATAGCTGATAAAACAAAACCAGGTACCCCACAAGAAGGGACAATAAGAAATCCAAAAACTAAGACAACAAAAATCTTCATATCAAACAAGCAAACCCTCCATAACAAATAGTCCATATCAAACCCTCCATAACTGAAAAGAAGAAAACATCGGATAAACACTCCAACACAAGGGACAACAAGAGTGGAACCCTCACAAGGACGTTAACTCTACACCTTGCATCTATAAGAAGAGGCCACGACCTTCATATAGCAAAGAGAAAACCCACAAAGGAGGCCACAACACCTGTACTTAGGTTTGTGGTCCTAAAAGGGAGACATGACACCCACAAGGAGGCTCCTCAATCACTTTAGTAGGTCTGACATCTGATGAAGAAACCTCTGCACAAAAAGGAAAGGTCTGATGACTCTTGGGAGGCACCTCATCATCTATTTCACCAACAAACAATCAAGGAGTAGTACCTAACCAATACCAAGACCAAACGAAACTCAGATCTGAAACTGTTACACCAAATGGGGAGGATGCACCAAAAAAGTCAGATACGAAACTATTACATCAAATGGAGAGGTTGCACCAACAAAACACAGATCTAAAACTATTACATCAAATAGAGAGGCCTCACCAACAAACAACCCTGAGATCTAAAACGGTTACATCAAATGGAGAGGCCTCACCAACAAAACAAAACTCAGATCTGAAAAGATAGTCCAAAGAGGAGGTTGCACCATCATCAAGAGAGAAAAATTGAGGTAGCCGCATCAAATAGCAGAGTGAGGAGTGAGTGAGTGTGAGTGTAATAGAATACTAGAGGGTAGGGTCTTATTTATAGTCAGGGATAGGGGTTAGGGAAATTTAATATTATAATTAAATATTGACATTTAATTAATATAAATATTAATTAAAATGTCAATTAATATTAATATTCATTATAAAAACCCTAAACAGATATAAAACCCAAATCAAATAAATAAAACCTCAATCGCATAAAACAACAAGGGGGTACCTTTTAAGACAAAGTCAAGGGGGAGTCCATAATGGAAAAACATGTCCACATGAGTCTCATAATAACCTATAAACTTTATCATCACTGCATAAGGGGTCCATCAACAATGTGGTCATTTCCATCTTCATAGGCAGTCCTAGGTCTCATGGACCATCCCTAGAGAGAGGAATAGGATCACATATCAACACATATTGGTATTACACCAATATCTACTTGGTCAAAGACTGGGCCTCCCCAGAACACATATGGGGGGGCCTAGAACACATCTAAGTTCTTATCCACCAAGGTACAAGACCAAGGATCAACCCATGCATTAGGCAAGGGTTCCCTAGAACACATCCAAGGGCCCTAGAACACATCTAGGGACTTATATCAACCACCAAGGAACACATCTAAGGATCAATCCAAGCACTGAGAAAATATTCCCTGGAACACATCCAGGGGCCCTAGACACATCTAGGAACTTATATCAACCACCAAGGAACATATCCAAGGATCAATCCAAGCACTGAGAAAGGATGATCCCTTAGGAACCTACCAATTGGATGACATTTTCTTCCTAGAAGAAAGTGGGAAGATGCCTAAAGTTCCCAATGATAGATCTAATCAACATTGGGTTTCCCACAAGTATAGTTTGCTAAATACTAGTTCTCACTTCTCATTAGCTAATTAAATACATATTGATACCTTTTTATACAGGAAGGTTGTTAAGAAAAGTGTTTTTTAGCATAAGATTGTTTCGGTGGAAGCTCTAATTTTTGCAACCCCATCATAACCCAAAAACTCACTCCATTTAACCTAAGTTTTCCTCTAGTTTATGATGGTTATATTGAGTCTTTCACTAAAGAGAGGAGATGATCTAACAATGTTATTCTAATTGATAGCTTCCATCTTGTACCAAAGGAGAAAAATTGTATCGTTGCATAAAGGAGGACCATTTGGAGGAGGAGAGATAGTGAGATTGCAATGAACCATTTGGAGGCCCAGACATCATGAGATTGCAATACACCAGAGTTGAAATGACTGTTTGAGGCAGAAAGATGTGAGATTGTAGTGCACCCTTTGGAGTTTCAGATCATATCAGATTACGATTAGGGTTATATTCTATATTTTCTGGGAAGGGGTGGAGATCAGAAAATGCGCTGCAAAGAGAACATCATTTGCATTCATTTTTCCTTTGACTGGACTTTTTAGGTATAAACTCAAATAAAATTAGTTTTGATCAATTTTGGAAAGCTGGGGATTAGGATTTCCAAAATGAACAAAAGTGATCTTTACCAGGTGGCGTGTATCATGTTCAAGTACATCCAAAATTCCTCCATTCTAATGTGACTTCCCAAACATGGGAATTTGGAGATATTTCAAAGTTGCTTGATAATGTAGTTGAATATTTTTAAAATGGTGCAACTTTTGTCATTGTGGACAAAATTCAGAACCCTAGGGGCAATATTCCAACTCTTATTTTCCAAGATAATGGAGGTGGAATGGATCTCAATTGCATGTGGAAATGTATGAGCTTGGGTTACTAAGTGAAAACTAATAGCACAACTACATGACAATATGGAAGTGGATTCAATACAAGTATGATTAGATTAGGTGCAAATGTGATTGTGTTCAGTTAGTTTTCTCATGGAATCCCTGCTACATAAAGTATTGGGCTCCTTTCTTACAGATTTTTTAGGAGAAATATTCATAGTTTTTAAGGAATTCAGTTCTTTATGAGAATCATATTATATATTCCCATGAATAGAGTCCAAAAGAACTATAGAAAAGAATTAGGAACAAAAACGACATGAAGAGGAGATAGGATGCCCTCAACTTGATATCTCTCTCCTCCAGCGTGGCCTCTGTGGTGTTGAATAAAAATTTCCATTAAGACAAAGGTGAGGAAAATTTTGAAGTACCTCGCAATCCCAACAATTTACATGGATGGTTGGGTATGTTACAATTGGTATCAGAACCAAGATTACAACACTAGGGTTTGTTTGGGCTCAAGGGAAATGAATGACAATGCTTTTGGCATTTAGCATTTGAAAAAGAATAAGAAAAAAACATGCTCAAAGCCTTCGTGAACGTCAATTGCAAATTTATCGTAGAGATATATTATAGTTTCTTGAACTTGCTAAAGGGACAACTCAAGCCTACGAATCAAAATTTCGAGGGATTTATTCTTTATGCTAGAATATAGTCTATGGCAATATCTTGGGCCTTAATTGTATGATAAAATGAAAAAAAATCAAGTTCACTCATCTGATCCCATCCCATATAGAGGCAGGTGAACAAGATCAAGAGACACAATATACTTGTATTTGGAAGATTGGTTGAAACTAGATACCACATCCAAATTGGGGATCAAAATCATGAATATTAGCCATACCTAGAACTTTCCAAAGAAGAATAGATGGGAAACATGCAAAGTTATTTGATTTTTGTTTGGATAGAAATCAACATGATTGTGGTCTCAACCCTAATATAATGAAAATTAGGTGTTTCCTATTAGTCTCTCCAGACTAGAGGAGTGATCACCTCTAGTGTCAAATTTTGACCTTCAATTATCCACCTATTTATAGAAACGCCATTTTAAGTCTTGAGGTTACAAAGTTTTTTTTTTTTGGTGGGAGAGATCACCTCTAATGCCAAAATATCTTATCACACCAAAACATGTCACTATACTTCAAGAGTGTAAATATAATTACAACCACTGATATGAATTATTTGTAAACACCTTGCAATTAATTTGTTTGCTTGTTGTGGATTGTGAAAATTGTTTTCACATGTGATAAGAAGGTATATAGAAGAGTAGAAGCATTCCTTGGGGCTTGAAAACATGCATACTATTAATATGCTAGATCGGAGGAGATGCTTTCCTGGAACATGATTATTGCAAGATACCAGATATATAAAATATGCAGAACAGAAATGAAATGCTAGAAATGACAGAATAGCAGTAAAATATCCAGCATAATCTTCACAATACAAAGAAATGATATACGAAATAGCAACATAAACAACACTTTTATAAGATAGCAATGTTCACAGGCCTCTTCGAGGGGGAAACCTCCAGTCGAGCAACGCTCTGTTACAATAATATCCAAGCTAGGGTTCACATACCCTTGCCCCTTATTTATACTAAATATGTCTATTAAGAGAAGCATCTAGAGGAAGATCCTTCTAGA